>JAFIRS010002111.1:0-251902 GCA_018342105.1 Gonioctena quinquepunctata | reverse complement strand
GGTCAACGGAGAAGAGCTGGTGCTTCATGGGA
Source organism: Gonioctena quinquepunctata (assembly GCA_018342105.1). NCBI lineage: Eukaryota > Metazoa > Arthropoda > Insecta > Coleoptera > Chrysomelidae > Gonioctena > Gonioctena quinquepunctata. Next base: position 251,870 of record JAFIRS010002111.1, on the reverse strand, counting down.
GAAGTGAGGGGCTGATCCGGTGTTGTTGGCTGAAGATGTAAGCGCATCTGAGAGGGCTGAAACCATTCTGAGGCTCGCCTGGACGGAGTAAGCAGCAGTGGAAACGCAGGATGTTCCGAGCCTCAAATCCCATGATGAGCAAATTGACGAGGGATTGCACTAGGGAAGACCTTGTTGCGTGCTGACAAATTTGTGCCCGTATGGGTCAGCGAATGTCAATTATTTTCCAGTGACCTGAAGAAAGGAACAATATTGGGGACTGCTCGCAGTTTCTCAGTGATCCGGAGGTACGAGGTACCGCATTAGCCAACCCAACAACTCTGCCCACAGAACTAAAAAAAATTAGTTGCCATCTCTTCCAAAGATATAAAACCAGCTCAACAGCCCAAACTGAGAGATTTAGTTAAGAAGTACCAAGACATCTTCGACACCGACAAGGAAAGGAGGTCGAATCCACGTGGTCCAGCACAAGATTGATACTGGGGTGCCCGACCCATCCGGTAATCAGCAAGAAGACTCTCTTGCCAAGATGGAAGAGGCTGACAAAATAGTCAGCTTATTATGGGAAAAGAAGGAGTTATCGAACCATCTTGACAGTCCCTGGTCCCTCCAGTCGCACTGGTGAAGAAAAAGGATGATCGATCGCTTTGTGTAGACTATCGCCAACTTAATAATGTCAATGGGCGACAGTTACCCTCTCCCGAGAATAGATGACACCCTAGACACGTTGGCTGGTTCCACGATTTTCGACCCTTGATCTGAAGAGCGGATACCGCAAGTAGAACTGGCTCAGGAAGATCGAGAAAAGACTGCTTTTACCATCGGCTCAGGATTGTGGCAGTTCACCGCTATGCCATTCGGCTCTGTAATGCTCCCGCCACATTCGAAAGATTGATGGAGACAGTGCTGAAGGACTCTCATGGAACACGGTCTAGTGTATCTCGACGACATAATTGTGGTCGGCAGATCGTTCGAGGACCACGAAAACTTGGAGGAAGCATTCCCGCGACTGAGGAACCCGGATTGAAGCTGAGCCTCAGAAATGCCATCTGTTCCAAAAGAAGTACGATACACTCGCCACGCTTGTTCTGGGGAAGGAGTGCAGTGGATGACCAGAAGATCAAAGCTGCTATGATTGGCCCATCCCAAAAGACATTCACCAACTTCGAAGTTTCTTTGGTTTATGCACATACTATCGCCGATATGTGCTGATTCGCAACATCGCTAAACCACTGACCAGGCTCACGGAGGGCCAAACAAAGTTCCAGTGGTCCGAAGAATGTCAAGACTCATTCAGGAAGCTGAAAGGAGCTTTGATCAACGCACCTGTACTGAGCTATCCCCACCCAAAGGGAAATTCATTTTGATACGGGACGCCAGCAACGTGGACTTGAGCTGTCCTATCTCAGATCCAGGAGGACAGGAGAAGGTCATTGGTTATTTCAGCAAGACGCTTAGCAAACCAGAGCAATTACTGTGTCACCAGGCGAGCTGTTAGCTGTTGTAAAGGGAGTGGAGCACTTCTACAAGTACGGTATGGAAGAAGATTCCTGCTGAGAACTGACCATGCAGCTCAAATGGCTCTTACAGTTCAAAATCCTGAGGGTCAAGTAGCACGCTGGATCGAAAGAGATCTAAGAATTCGATTTCGAGATCGAACATCGAAATGGAACTAGCCACAAGAATGGTGATGCCTTGTCGCGAAGACCATGTCCAGATGATTGCCTACATTGCCGACGAAAGCAGAAGAGAAAGAAGCAACACTTTGCTAGAACCGCGGCAATGGATGACAACTGGAACGACAGCAAGATCCAGAAAGACCAAGAGAGACCCGACCTTGGCTTAGTCGTCAGCTGGAAGAAGGCAATCGAAGACCATCATGGCAGGAAGTCGCAGGTTACTGCCGCTGTTAAGTCCATTAAGCACAATGGAACTCTTATTCTGGACAAGGGATCCTGAAACGTATTGAGTTGATATTGTGGGGGAAGAAGACGCCAAATAATTGTTCCCAGAACAGAAGAGAGGAAGTGCTAGGGAAATCCATGATGGAGTCGCCGGAGGACATCTGGGAGTGACGAGACCCGCAGAAAGTGAGGCAACGGTTTTACTGGGCTAATTGTCGTTGACGTCCAGGACTGGTGCAGGAAGTGCGCCAGTATGCGCAGCTAGCAATGGACCTCGATCACGACCCAAGGCCCCGATCAGTACAACGTAGGCAGCCCGCTCGAGAGAATCGCTATGACATCGCCGGCCTGTTTCCGTATCCGACCACGGGAAGAAATACATCCTGTGGGCAATGGACTACTTCAGTAAGTGGCGGAAGCCTGCGCCTGCCCAACCAGGGAAGCCACCGTCGCCGACGTCTTGCGGAAAGAGTGGATATGTCGATCTCGGTATTCCAATGGAGCTGCACTCGGATCAAGGCAGAAATTTCGAATCCAACCTTTCCAAGAAATATGTCAACTGCTGAAATCCGTAAGACAAGAACCACGGCCCTACATCCACAGTCCGGATGGAATGGTGGAACGGATGAACAGGACGATCAACCGCCACTTCACAAGGTTGTCTCTGACCATCAAAGAGACTGGGACCAGTATCTTCATTTTGTTCCTGATGGCCTATCGATCCGCAGTACAGAGTCAACCGGTCAAACTCCTGCAAGTATTAATCGGCCGAGAACTGCGACTGCCTTGTGACCTGAAGTTTGGGATACCGCAGGACAAGACACTTTCGCGGGAGAAGACTACGCAGCAAACTTCGGCAGAGAATGGACGACATCCACGAACGAGTCCGGCTGAACATCCAGAGTGCCAGCGATAAAATGAAGAAGACCTATGACATCACAGCGCCGACGCTGAGGATTTAAGGTTGATGACCTGGTTTTGTACAACCCGCACACGCCGTGGACTATCACCAAAGTTGCGAACTCGTGGAAGGCCCTGATAAAATCGTGAAAAGGATAAACGACCTTGTGTACCGAATCCATAAGCCACCCCGAGGGAAACCAAGGGTCGTCCATTTCAACAGGTTGGCCTCCACGCTGGAAACCATGACCAAGTTCGCACCCTCGCCACCGGAGGATGATATGACGCTCGGTAGTCTTATGTCCTTGTATTCAAAACGGGCAGAAAGTTCTACATGGGGTTACTTAGAGAGGAGTCACGAGACCTTTCGAGGTGCCTGCTGACTTCACGCACCAGCACTGTGTGGGAGAAGATCTTCGAATGTCCAGTGGCATCGCCGTAGTGTTCTCCAAGAAATTTGGCTAGCTCCAAACACTGGGGGAGCAGAATCCAGAAGTTGGTGGGGTGCTACAGTTGAAGAATGGCCAGAGAAACATCTACTACCTAGTGAAAGATAAGTGCCATGTGAAGTGGAATGAATAGAAAAATCGAATAAAACGGTTTTCTTCACATAAAGGATTCAATATTAAATTGAAACCAGAAAATGGTAGATCTCAGGTAAAAACAACTACTTTCCTGGCAAATACCACGCAGAACGCTGGAATGATATTCACCTGAAAACCATGCATACTCCATATAATATCAATGGACATTGAATGCAAATGTTTCTTTCTGATAAGCTGATTATAGTTTAATTTATGTCGTTCACCTAACAACCGATACGGTTTCAGGCTTCTGCCCATCAGCAAGTAGTCAACCAGCCAGGTCCAGAACTCGAAGTGAGACACAAACGTAAACCAACCACCATCGAGTTTGTAATCTATAGGTACCGAAAGATAAACTTTAACTGGCGTACCCAGTGACAGAAAGAAACACTCAAAATCTCCCACCCCGACAGGTTTCAAAAAAGATCCCCGCAGGGAGGGCAAAGCCCGGCCCAGCATATAGTGAAAGATAAGTGCCATGAATGAATAATGAAGAATATAAAAACGGTTTTCATAAAGGATTCAAATATCATGAGATTCAGGTGAAAACCACTATCCGAAACCACGCAGAATTGAGTATTCACCGAAAATCCATGATTCCCATATAATATCATCGAATGCTTTTCTTTCGATTGCCGATTATGTTTTCATGTCGCGTCAACCCAAAGATAGGTCAGTTTGCTCATCAGCGGAGAGTCAACAGCCAAAGGTCCAAAGAACTCGCCGAAGTAAACAACCAAACTACCACCATCGAGTTTGTAACACCTGGGAAGCCGCTTAACCGGCGGTATCGTGCAGAAAGTAACCCGAAAATTTCCCATAAGTTTCAAAAAGAGTTTCTTCAGGGAGGGGCTCGTCAGCATAGGATAAGTGCCATAGCGGAATGAAAAAAAAATGTCTTTTCATAAGCGATCAAAGTAAAATGAACCAGTGGTTCGTAAAAAATCGCTAACGTTGAATACTCACTGAAATCATCACTTCATAATGTCAATGACTGAATAAATGCTTTTCGAGTATTTATGTCGCGTTTCACTTCAACCGATCGTTTCGTTTTCGTGTTCATCAGTGAGAGCAACAGCAAGGTCCTCGGAGACAAACGTAACGTAACCCATCGAGTTGTAACACTCGGTACGCCAGAAAACTTTAACTGGCGACGTGACAGAAAGAACATTCCGAAATTTCACTATTTAAAGATTCTTCGTACAAGCGTCGTTATAAGTGAAGATGTTAGAAGTGGAATGAATAGGAAAATGAGCCCAAGGATTCAAATAAATTGGAACCAGAAAATGGTAGATTTCAGAAAAAATTTTTCCTGGCAAATACGCAGAACGTGAATGATATTCAAATTTATTCAACATTTGCATTCAATGTCCATTGATATTATAGGAAGTATGCATGGATTTTCAGGTGAATATCATTCAACGCTCTGCGCGATTTGCCAGGAAAGTAGTTGTTTTCACCGAGATCTACCATTTTCTGGTTCAATTTTATATTGAATCCTTTATGTGAAGAAAACCGTTTTATTCGATTTTTCTATTCATTCCACTTCACATGGCACTTATCTTCACTATATGCTAGACGGCTTGCCACCCTACTGAGAAGGAATCTTTATTTAGAAACCTATCGAGGTGGGAGATTTTCGAGTGTTTCTTTCTGTCACTAGGTACCGCCAGTTAAAGTTTATCTTTCCGCGCATCTATATGTTACAAACTCGATGGTGGTTAGTTTACGTAGGTCTCACTTCAGCCAGAGTTCTTGGACCTTTTGGTTGACTACTCCGTACTGATGAGGGCCAAGAAGTCTGAAACCGGTATGCGGATTGTTAGGTGAACACGACATAAATTAAACATAATCGAGCTTATCAGAAAGAAACATTTGCATTCAATGTCCATTGATATTATATGGAAGTATGCATGGATTTTCAGGTGAATATCATTCAACGTTCTGCGTGGTATTTGCCAGGAAAGTAGTTGTTTTTCACCTGAGATCTACCATTTTCTGGTTCAATTTTATATTGAATCCTTTATGTGAAGAAAACCGTTTTATTCGATTTTCTATTCATTCCACTTCACATGGCACTTATCTTCACTATATGCTAGACGGGCTTGCCACTTCTACTGAGAAGGAATCTTTTATTTAGAAACCTATCGAGGTGGAGATTTTTCGAGGTTTCTTTTCTGTCACTCATGGTACCGCCAGTTAAAGTTTATCTTTCCGGCGCACCATAGGTGTTACAAACTCGATGGTGGTTAGTTTACGCTAGTGTCTCACTTCAGCCAGAGTTCTTTGGACCTTTGGCTGGTTGACTACTCCACTGATGAGGCCAAGACTTGAAACCGTATGCGATTGTTAGGTGAACACGACATAAATTAAACATAATCGAGCTTATCAGAAAGAAACATTTGCATTCAATGTCCATTGATATTATATGGAAGTATGCATAGATTTTCGGTGAATATCATTCAACGTTCTGCGTGGTATTTGCCAGGAAAGTAGTTGTTTTTCACCTGAGATCTACCATTTTCTGGTTCAATTTTATATTGAATCCTTTATGTGAAGAAAACCGTTTTATTCGATTTTTCTATCTACTACCTAGTTACCAAGAGGCATTCCCAAGATAAACCGTCCTATGAAGATGTCTGGAAGAGTCTCACCAAACTAAGAGATACTATGGTGGACCAGAATCTGGTGGATCTAGCAATTCCAAAATTGTCCTGTGGTATTGATGGGTTGGACTGGAGAGTCATAAGAAGTATGCTGGAGGCGATATTCAGATCCAGCGGCGTCAAGATTTTGGTTTGCTGTAACCTCTTCCACGACCGATCATGAAGACCGTGGAGTGTTACTTCCATCGAACTTCACGGTGCAGATATGGGGAGTCATGCAGATATCGTCACACTCAAGGATGAAATTTCGGGACGAAATGTCTTTAAGAAGGGGCAATGTAACGAACCTAGGGCCTGACCTGCCTCCGTGTTGCCATCGACAGCGATGAGATCATCCCGGGGATATTCGAGAACCATTCGGTCGCTCTGCCGCGAAAAAAACGGTCAATATTGGAAACAATTGGAATATGCTAGTCGCCAACCGTCCGAATTCGAAACATCGAGAATGCTGTATCGGAGATAAATAGACAGCCCTCAAGAGGGAGTACACAGTCTGAACGAGCCCATATGATCGAGCTATTCAGTGGCGTAGTAATATAAATTAAGTTGTAGATTAAGTGTTAAATAAATTAGTTAAACCAAGTTAAGTTTATTTACGTTACAATTATATTAAATATTATGACTTACTTGAATCCCATGAGCATAGTATAAACAATACGATGGGACTCGACTAATTTTTCCTTGAACTGTTCGAATATGAGCCCTTTTTTGTGGGGAGTGTTCATGTTCACTGCTTCGGTGTCGATATTGATGAGACCTGGTACGAGAATGAGCAGCATTTTGTATCCCCAAATCTGTAAGCATGGATGATGGTTGAAGAGCAACGAACAACTTCTCTTTGAGAACTTCGACCACTTTGGTAAAGATGTATCGTTGACTTTGAATATGAAATCATAGTCTATGGCATTCAATACACTACCGAATCCTTGAATGAGAGGTAAGTAGGTGATCGTATCTTGTTTTTGTTCTAGTTGTTCTGAAATTTATAATTTCAAATAATGAGTTTATCCAAGGACCGTTTATGGACTCTGGTACCTGCTAGGTAGAGCCAAAGTTGTGCCAAATCCCCATGAATAGTTTCCACTAGAACATCTTGCCATTCATCGACATAAGCACTCTTTACTGACTGATCTTTGATTTTTTTAATCTGCTCATCTGTGTTGACATACAACTTCACAATGCAACTAATAGTGCTTGGAACTAGAAAAGATTAACAGTAATAATAATAGTATTTTTCATGGCTATCACCAAATGCATTCCAATAATATCAAAAGCATAATATTCTCGAGGCATTAGAGAAGTTTGGAGTACAATTCATTACTTACAATTGTCTAATAAATGTAAAGGTAGGAGCAAGCCCGTGTCATATTTTCGAAATAAATATTACGGTGTTATAAATATTCAATTTTTGCCTCAGAGATTTGATATTTATTATAATTAAAAGTTATTATTGGAGTTTGGTTCTGCTTTTCAATCAATTATCTATTTCATAATTTAGAAGTGAATTAAATGTCTTCTGAATTATAAGTTTTGTATATTATGAAAAATATTGTCCACTGATATCATTTGAATTTTTGGTTACCTTCCCTTGTTTTATTTTTTTAATAACTATATCAAAATTAGAAAAATAATAAAAATTTAGTTTTTTATGCTAATGCTTAAAAGTTATTGTTAGATATCCAAACATTTCTTATTTATTTATTTATTTTATTTATTTAAAAAAAACTATATCACGGGATTTGTCACCGAACATAAATTCAAAATTTTTACTATTTTCATATTTTACTGTTATCAATATACAGAGTGGGCCATTGAAAACGAAACAGCGGCTCTGTAGGTCGGCAGAACCGAATTATATAAAAACGCTCGGACACATCAACTACATTTTTGAGGGGGACATCGTTCGCCATGAAATTCACCCGAAATACATTCCATCCCTCGGAGCTGTGACCGCCACCCCTAAATTTTTAAATGGCAACATATGGCAAGTGATACCTCATTTGAAAGGTATTTTCCTTCTTAATATCAAACAACAAAAATAAATTAATTCTATCGATTCGTTTTCGAGATATAGGAACTTGAAGTTGGGAAATAACTTTTTATTCACTCAATCAATAAAAACAATATCTGATAAAGCAACTGTCGCAATAATTATTATTGTCAATGAACTAAATGTTCAAACTGTCTACCACCCATTTCCATACAATAGTACAAGTTCTGTTCAAAACGAGACCTCACATTTCGTAGCATTATTCGACGGCATTCTTCAATAATTCTCCTTCGTAAATCTTCCAGAGATTCTGGTTCGGTTGCAAAGATTTTGTTTTTCAAGTGACCCCACAGGAAAAAGTCGAGTGGGGTTAAATCTGGAGAACTGGCTGGCCGCTCTATAGAGCCTCTTCTTCCAATCCAACTTCCAGGAAACGCTCTAACAGGCTGTGCATAATGTGGAGGTGCCCCGTCTTGTTGAAATATCAAGTGGTCTTCATGGTAATGATCGTCATTTTCAATGATGTCTACTAATTGTGGATAAACAAATTCATTCAATAATTCCAAATAAGTTTCTCCTGTCAGGTTACCGTCGAGAAATACTGGTCCAATCAAACGGTCCCCAAAAATACCGGCCCAGACATTGAGTTTTTGGGGAGTTTGAGTATGGACTTCGGTGGAAAACATGTGGATTGGCATCTGACCAATAAAGACAATTATGTCGATTCACAGTCGAATTCAAAAAGAATGTAAACTCATCAGAAAAGCAGATGTTGAAAAGGAAATTCTCATCAGCATCTATTCTCGTATTCATAATTTCACAAAATTCCTGTCGCCTATCAAAATCATCTTCATTCAATTGGTGTACCAAATGTATTTTGTAAGGGTGGAATTTATGATGTTTCAGGATTCGGCGGATACTGGTTCTACTGATATTGGTAACACTAGCCAATTTCCTTGTGCTCAATGTTGGGTCTGCATGAACTTGTCCTAAAAGTGCAACTTCAACAGCTTCATTTCTCAACGGAAATTCACGTTCTGGGTCTCGTTTCTTGTTGGCTACTGATCCAGTTTGACGAAATTTTTGCACTAATTCTAGAACGTATTTTCTAGCAACAAGTTTATCTGGATGCGTTTTATTGAACAAATTAGCTGTACGGTTACCGCACTCATCATTCTTAAAAAAAATTGTTATTATTTCAACTCTTTCCGCGATCGTATACACCATTATTGCGGAAATATATTCAGCAGCTTTAGTCAAGTAATTCACTCTAATGCCGTTGAATCAAAGATCAGTTTGACACTAACAGACGTCCACAATTGTGATTTGGCGAAAAAAATTATCTCATACATGTTTTTGTTGTACTCTCATTTGAATCGAATTCGAGAAAACGTCTTTTTATCAATTCTTAAGAACCTTAAATTTTTTTTGATCAAGTAAATGAGGATGAAATAAAAATTTGAAACGGAATTGCATGTTATTTGTTGGTAAACAGTTAGATCATTTAATTCCTTGACAATGATAATTATCTTTAAACAGTTGCATTGTTAGATGTTATTTTTATTGATTGAGTGAATAAAAAGTTATTTCCCAACTTCAAGTTCCTATATCTCGAAAATGAATCGATAGAATTATTTTATTTTTGTTGTTTGATATTAAGAAGAAAATACCTTTCAAATGAAGTATCACTTGCCATATGTTGCCATTTAAAAATTTAAGGGTGGCGGTCACAGCTCCGAGGGATGGAATGTATTTCGGGTGAATTTTATCGCGAATGATGTCCCCCTCGAAAATGTAGTTGACGTGTCCGAGCGTTTTTATATAATAATAATTCGGTTCTGCCGACCTACAGAGCCGCTGTTTCGTTTTCAATGGCCCACTCTGTATAGTATAAACCTAAACCGTCCCTTTTGGAACGCCAAATCCAGTTTTATTATATAAAGTCACTGTATAATTGAAGTGCATTATTCGTAATCTATTACTCAAATAATTCGAATCACGTAAAAACTGCATGTTCCAATCTATAATTTTTCAACTTCAAAATAACAATATTTAGAAATTTATGGATAAATATTCTTTACTGACTGATCTTTGATTTTTTTAATCTGCTCATCTGTGTTGACATACAACTTCACAACTGCAACTAAGAGTGCTTGGAACTAGAAAAGATTAACAGTAATGATAATAGTAACAAATTGAGGGAATATAGAAATCTAGACAGGGCGTCTGTCGAGTTAGCTAGTTCGTTATAAAATGGCATTATAGACCCGTTAGTCACGGGAGTGCAACAAGTAAATATAATTATACTAGCCAGCGATTGCCTGTTTCCTATATTATCTGTGATTATTAATATGATGATGCATTTGTTATTTTTTTATTTCATTTATTCATATATTTTCTTGATATACATTAATAGCCCACTGAACAACGTCTCAACTGTTACAGATCTAGGGGTAATCTTTGATGAACAAATGGGATTTTTATACAACATAAATATGATTTTGGTAAAAGCGTCAGAAATTTTAGGATGGTACTTCGCAATTGCTCTTAATTTTCAGTACAGTGTATTAGGAAAGTATATGTTTCATTAGTTGTTTCTAAATTGATTCGGATATTACGTTCGGAGTTATATGAAATAAAATATGTCTTAAATATACTATATATCATAGAAACATTATTAACTAAAATAAAAGCAAGAGATATATTCATATAACAAGTTCTTACAATTCACGTATAAACATACTAAGAGTATCAAAGAAGTCAAGAGAATTGTTATACTGATTTGCTAACTTGGTAGATCGCAGAATGAATGTGTTTTGACCATAAATTAGTCCTGCAAAAAGGCATATCAAAGGTATTAGATGAGCGAGTGATCCTAGCTGGGACATGGATACCAATTTTATTGAGTAATTGTGGACATGGTATAAAAGAATTGAGGATGTCATACAGCATTATCAGATCTATTTGCTTACGTCTAGTTGTAACTGACATCAGATTCAACTCAGTTCGTAGATTTACATAGTCTATCTCTATTGTGTTGATGCCCTGTTTGAAAGCTATATAACGTAGAATGTTTTTCTCTCCTGCCTCTAATTTGGTTTATAAGTTTGGTAATAAGATGACCATACCCTTGAGGCATATTCTAGATGAGATCTAATTAACGAACAATATAACAACATTGTCAAAAATGTATCGAACACCCCGTAGAGTGAAACAATCAGTATGATTTTCAAGTGGGTCACAATGTTGTTATTCTGCAAAACACGAATTTGTGCCAAACATAAACAAGAGTTGTTAAAAGTGACGACTGATGATTTGATCGGGGAGTTGACGTTGGGTTTTTGCCGTGCCCAAAGAGATTGGGAAATGGACGCACTTAGAGACTTGAAAGGTTAAGAAGCCCGATTATCAATTTGAAGAGTATGGTTTTTGGAATTAGTCCACAGTTATTTGTATAAGTAAAAAATATCTTCTATACATTTGAAATTCATAACTAGGTACTAGAAGGGATTCATTGTTTCATTTTAATAAATATTTTTCTATATTTTTTTACAAAGTGTTTTCAATCATTAAAGGGTCAGAATCTACCTAGTTAGTCGTGAACAAACCCCAATTCACGACAAGTGGTGGAGGTGCCGTGTTTTTTTATGTGGATCCATTCTTCATAATGGATCAATTTTAATTTTGTAATCTATTCAAAAGTATATTGAGAAAATAAATATATTCAGTAATAATCAATTTCACAGTAGGACTCGAACTTGACCTAGATTCCGGTACAGCTAGGTAGAATTTGCTGACCCATATGTTTTATTGTAAATGAATCGCTTCTACGTATGTGCGTTTTGAATAATAACTTTGACGAAGGTATGCTATATGGTAAAATGAACACGATTTTTTTAATGGAAATAATAAGTAAACGCTATTGATGCAAAAGTTATTCTAACGATTTAATTTCAGGAAAATAATATTTTGTATATGTGTTTTTCGTAGTGATTTTTTTATAAAATTTGGATGAGTTGTTTTTCGATTGGGAATATGATTTTTGATGGAGCGAATTTCAAGATAATTTTTCAGGTCTTGGGGAATCATTTTGTTTCATGATTTTGATGTTTACAGGAGATTTGGGAGATTTACACTTGGAGGTTTTGGGGATAAAGGTTTGATTGATTTATTTTAGGAATGAGACAAGGATTTATTTTGGGGAAAACACTTGTTAGCCAGAAGAAAGCGGTTGTTTTTGGAAATTTTAGTGGATGAAAAATTTAGATATTGGAGAAATTCTAGGCCCAAAAAGAAAATATTTTTATGGGTGGTTAGGAAGGGCAGTTGTGAGGAATAGGGACCGTATTGAGTAAAAAGTGGGCCCCAATTAGCCCGTGTTGAAGATTTTGGTGGTTGGAAGAAGCTGTTGTGGATTTTGCGTTTTGTTTTGCTCCTGATTGAGGGTGATTTTGTGAGCTGCTGAGAAAAGCAGGTTTAAGTAGTAGGGGCCGTTTGGATGAAACTAGGAGCTTTCGATGAAGAATTTTTGCTGCTGGTAGAACCAGTTACTGATTTCAGGCCCTTATTGATGGTAAAAGCGATGTATTATTTTGGGGCTGCTGGATGTAAGCAGTTGATAAAAGTGGTTGTCTGCTTGTGAGACAGATGAAATGAAAAGTGCGATTGTATACAGAAAACTATTAGTAAAAAAATTTATATTTGCTGATTGCAATTCAATCTTTATTAGGGTCTGTGCCTGTAAAGTAGTTGTTTGTCGGCAACTATGAGTTTTGTTATAGCGATATTAGTCTGCAGGCAGAGTGAGTTGCCTTTTTGTAGCTGCGGTGGGCGCCGAGAAAGGGTGGGCCCGGGGAGATGTTCTGCTGAAGAAAGCAGGGCCATTATGTTTGACTTTTTCCAGATCATTTTCTAAATTATTTTGTAATGTGACCGTGCTGTTATTGTGCCATAGTATGGATGTATCGTCTGCAAAGATAGTAAATTTCCCATTAATGGGTAAATCGGCTAAATCGTTTATATATACTAAAAACAAAAGTGGACCGAGAACAGACCCCTGTGGTACCTCGTATTTTATTTCATGTTTAGCAGACGTTTCACCATTGTATGTCACCTTTTGCACACGACCTGATAAGTAAGAATTCAACCGTAGTAGAAGGTTTCCTCTAAAACCATAAATTTCGAGCTTTTGCAGCAATATATTGTGATTGACGCAGTCAAATGCTTTTGTCAAATCGCAAAATACTGCAGCTGCAACCTCTCCATCATTCAGTTGAAGATAAAGTTCCTCGAGAAAAGAAAACATTGCATCATTTGTACTTCTTGCGGCTCGAAAACCAAACTGTTTGGAATGGATGAGATTATTATCCTCAAGAAAGTATAATATTCTTTTTTTCATCAGTTTTTCAATAACTTTTGCTAAAGTTGTAATAAAGAAATGAGCCTGAAATTTGATGGTATGCTTGGATGACCCCCTTTAAATAATGGAATGACCTCAGCAATTTTCAGACAAGATGAAAAAATGCCATTCAAAACTGATGAATTTATAACATCTGCAGAATATCTAATACATTGTCGGGTAATTTCAGAAATATTTTTAATGAGATATCCCATCCTGAAGAGTTTTTGTTTTTGATTTCATGAACATGAACAGGGTAAAAATTCAAATTTTCAATTTCAGATTTTTTCTTTTGAGTTAGGGTCCTTTCAGAATATCTATCAGATGTAGTTCAATGTCCAGCGTGGCTTTAGCCGGAAAGAAGTTGTTTTCTGTTAGACCTTCACAAAAAATAACTTAATTTTTATCGTGGATTTTTAAATTCACAGAAAAAAAATTCTATTCAATATTAAATTGAGAATGTTTTCCTTTTCAACGTAAAATGTGTATTATTGATATTACTACCATGTATTTAACCATGTAATGGGGGTTTCCCATATATTTACAAGTAAATAAATAAAAAAAATTATTATATATCTCTATACTTCATATATTTTATAACTGTATTTTTTTATTATTATTGAAATAGAAATTTGTAATAGCTACTTCATAAACAAGGAAAATGTCTTGATTTTTAGACTGCTCACTACTACTAACCTATAGACTGGCTAGTACCTCGACGAACATTGGATTATATCTGATGGATAATCATTCAAAATCCTGCAAGGTTACTATGCAGATGCTTGCTGCAAAATGGTTAAAAATTAATCAACTCGATTCGTAGACTGGCATCGGGTTATTTGCTCTCATCAGTACAGGATAGATGAAGCAGAACCCAAGTGGATGATTAACATTTCATCCATTTCTTAGTAGTTAACCAGATGGAAGTAATCACTAGTCAACACCATCTCAATGTTTGCAACTATTGTAACTAAAGCATCACCCTGGAGTATAATACAAGATAGTGAGTTACTTCATATGAAAGGAAAACGTCTTGATTCTAAAACTGCTCCTTCATACTAACCTATACAATAGGTATATGGTGGCTTCAATACTCACCATACACATATTGTATGGGTTAGTAGTAGTGAGGAGACTTAGATATTATCTTTCGTTATTATTGTGGTTTGAAATTATGTCAGTAGGACAATGAATTGTTGCTCATAATGAATTGTACTAGTGGACGATTGATTACAAGTTCTAATAATTTTCTATTAATAAAATCATGCATCTGATACAAAATATAACTTGCCTGATATTCATCATGGATGGCCCTGGCTTTCAAGCAATTCGTTGCCCATGAAACAAGTGATAGAACAGCAAAGTCCCAATGTCTCTGACTGAGACTACCGAATTTATGCTCCATCAAAGATGAACATAACCTCACAATTTCGATTATTTGTTGAAACTTCTCCCAACTTATGTTTTCCTTGGGAAAACTGCAATGAAAAGAGAAGATGGATTGCTATTAGAAATTTGATCCGGTTAATAAGAAAAAAAAATCCTTACTTGTCACATAAAAATTGGGGCACATTTTCGTTTCTGATTTTCTCCACCTTTGAGAATACTTCTGCAATTTGCACATCAATTTCATCACAATGCACAAGGCTATTCAATACTATCACATCACCTATTGCTCTAAATTTATTTTGGATGAAATCATAGTTCAAATGATTACCAAAGACCTGAGTCAAGTGAAGAACTCCTAAATTATCATTCTCAGTTACGTCTTGTACAAATTCCCTGTAGATTTCATTAATTGGTTGCACGAATATTCTTGTGTAGAAAACATAAACAGCTTCAGCCCAAAACCACGCACAGTTTATTGATCTATCTTTGAGAATGTCTTTCAGTTTCAATTTGAAAGAATCATCAATAGTTTCTATGGTTACTTTGAATTTACTCTCCATTTGCATACAGTACTGTGAAACTAGGTTATAATACTTGGTCTGAAAAAATAATATTACAACACAAAAAGTTGATCTAAAATTTGCAACTTACGTTCTTGAATGTTTCCAAGTATGACAATCCTAGAGTTAAATCATGCAAAGTTTGCAGAATATATTCCTCCTTATCATCAATCACATCAAGGATAAGAGGAGCTTTATCACAATCCTTTTCATCATATTCCTCATCTTCTTCGACAATATCAACATCTTCCAAAATCGAAACTACTACTTCCAGTCTCACATACACCCAAGCAAAATACTTGGCCGTGTTTATTTCCTGCATTTCAGCTGATAAGTTATGACTGATTTCTTTATAGGGACTACTCAACTTTCCACTAACGTATTCCGCTGTCGTACAGAGGCTAGTGATCCAGCACTTCCATGATTTCGAGAATTCTCTATCTAAGAATGACGTCAAGAAATCAGATACTGAGAGTGGCATGCTTTTATGAACGGCCCTCAAAGTATTGACTATGACACGAACAAAATGATCCAAAGTAGAACTGTCCTCTGAAGTCTTCAACAAAAATTGATTTTCGACAACGGCCGCTAATTTCAAGGTTAAATCGATACTGTCTTGGTAATCTAGAGTTTTCACAAGTAAAGTAACTGCATCTTGCCAAGCACTGTTCACCTCGTACATGGTTTCAGTTGAGACGATTTCATTATTAATGGAAGGGTTGCAGGATAGTCGAAATAAGGCTAGTAATAGATCATCAGTGTATTGGAGAAGTAAATTTTCTGTGTAGACAATGGCAGATAAATACGCCGCAAGGCTAACACATGTGTCGGCTGTTACGGAGTGAGTGGTATAATTGTCGATTACAGCAACAAGTTTATCGATAATTTGGGAAACTGCCACTTCTTGTATAAATAAATCTGAAAAAAAAAGGTTTTCAATGCAACTTGTATTTTGTTTTCTATTCACAACAGGTATTTATTATGGATAAAAATATGTACAAAATCCATAATAACTATGAAGTCCATTGAAATATGAAAATATTTTCTTTCTTGGAAGTCTAGATGGAGTTCGTGTATTCCTTCCTATGCTGCTATGAGCTGGCTAGTTGGTCCATTTGGCTCGTTATCCGCTGGCTGCAGATGAGTGCAGCTCTAAGGTTCTCTTTGTCTGTTGTGATTTTCTCTTCCCCGTTTCATACTTTATATCTATTAGTATATAGTTATGGTAGCTCAGTGAGTATTCTTTGAGGACCTTCCAGTCGATGATTTGGCGTACAAGGGTGTTTGACATGAAGGTAATGTCAATGAAGGAGGAGATATTTCTCCTTATAAACGTGGGCTGATCGCCTTTGTTTGTCACTGTCATACCCAGGGAAAAGCTTCCTTTCCATAGCGGGGATTTCGCGTAAGGCCGGCCTTTTGTCATTCTTGCAATATGCTTGACATGACTTCGTCGATGGCTTCGCAGAAGGACTGTAGAGGGATATTTGGGGAGACATAGCAGTTATACAGCACCAAGTCGTTGAAGTGTATCTTCGTGTATCCTTTGCGCCTTTGGTGTTTCTTGACTCCGATTTTTCTGTTAAATATATATGCTGCCACGTTTACATCTAAGTCCAAGATCCATCCTTGGTTTCTGGTCTTGTTCTTGTTGGGTTCTTGCAGGCATAATATGTAAGACATTTCGGCCAGAGATCCCATCTTCAAGACAATGTAGGCACAATGGGATTCCCTGGTTGTGGAAAATAGACTATATGGGAGTAAGCTGATGGGAGGTCGTCAATTTTCTAATTGGTTTTGCCCAAGAAGAGGTTAGTCTTGAAGGAAATTCATGAAGGAAAATCAGGAGGGCATCTGCGAGTCAATAAGGTTTTGGACAAGATCAAGCAAAGGTTCTACTGGGTTCAATGTTGAGACAATATAGAAAGCTGGTGCAGAGATGTCCAGAGTATGGCGCTACTAAAGGTCTCAGAACAAGGTTCAGAGGTGAAATGAAGAAATACAATGTAGGTGCACCATTTGAACAGATTGCCATTGATGTAGCTGGACCATTTCCTGTGACAGACCTTGGTAACAAATCCATCCTTGTTGTCATGGACTATTTCAGCAAATGGGTAGAAGCCTATGCCATTCCAGATCAAGAAACATCCACATTAGCAAGGTCATTGGCGGACAACATGTTCTCCACATTTTGACTTTGTAACAACAAATGAAGATAATGTTATTGCAAAAGTACTGAAGGTACCCAGAGTACTGATCACTTCAATAGATAAATCGATTTTCTAGAAATCAAACCAAAAGTAGTACCACAACTCAGAAAGAAATATTGAGTTTTATTCTATCGATCAAAAATTCTCGTAGGTAATCAATTGGAACTTCGAATAAATATTCATGAAAAATACAAAGATTTTTATAAAAAAGTTTCAGACATTCACAATGAAGTGACACCATAGAAAAATTTAAAAATATACCTACCCGAATGGGTCTGGTAGAATATTAGTGTTGAAGAAGTAACAATAATAAGGCACTTGAGTTATAAAAAATATTAGTTGATAGAACTACAGAAAAGAATAATACAAAACAACAGAAAGAATATACATGAAATGGTAATATAGCAGTCAAAACAATATAACAGAAAAAGTAACTCTATCAGGTAAACTCAGGAAAATAAAGCTAATCCAACTGAAATGTGGAGAAGACTGGAAAAGCTTGTACCAACAAACGAAAAAAGTGTCAATTTAAGTGAAATTAGATTCTCCGAGGATATTAAATCCTAAATGCTTTGAATATTTTCTACACTGATTACATTAGGGATATAGTTTCTAATATAACTACAAATACATATAATAAAAACTTCAGACTTATCACATATAATGATTTGAAAAGAATTAGATTTTCAATGCCCTACAAGAAAACGACAGATTTTTTACAAAAAAAATCTCTTAGACTATCAAAGTTTCTTTGCTGAATCTCACCAGTACATCTCTAGAATCTTGGAAAATTTCAACCATAATTCCAATACCTGAAGTTGTAAACTCATATAAAGGTTCTGACTCAAGACCTGTTAATATGCTGAGCTCTAATGACAAAATCACAGAGAAAGCAGCGTATGAACAACTAGTAGATTTTGTAGAAGAAAATAAAATAATAAACACTGTGCAATCAGATTTTAGAAACATGTATAGCTGTGAAATAGCCATTCAATGAGTATTGAATGACAGGAAAATGAATTTTGAAAGAGCTTTTAAAACCGTTGATTGGGAGAGATTAATCCAAAAATTAAGATGCATTGGTATTGAGGGAAACGCATTGAAGTAGTTGGTTATTATTTGGATAACAGAAAACAAAAACTTAAGAGTTAATAATATATTATCTGACGAAGAATGCAACAATAATAAGGCATTTGAGTTATAAAAAATATTAGTTGATAAAACTACAGAAAGAATATACATGAAATGGTAATATAGCAGTCAAAACAATGAAACAGAAAATGGAACTCAATTTTGAAAACACAGTTAGAAAAATAAAGCTAATTCAACTGAAATGAGAACACTAGAAGAGCTTGTACCAACAAATGAAAAAAGTGTCAATTTAAATGAAATTAAATTCTCCGAGGATATTATAGCTATTAATATAACGAGATTATTATGCGATTTATAATAGTTGAGGACATTGCAGGTGACAAGGCGACAGCCGAGTCACCCGCAATGTCCAAGACGGTGTTAATTCGCTAATAATCGAGTTACATTCAAAGCTTCATCGTATCATTGACAACGGCGATGCGAAAATAAAAGCAACAAGGTTTTATGTCATTTCATTTTGGCATTTCAAAAAGTCATCATTAAAATCATGCAAGATTTTGATATTCCTGAAGATATATTAGCTGCAGCCAACACTATAAGGTTGAACTTGCTTCCGGACAAATCTAAAATCCATTATGAAAAAGAGTATCGGCAGTTTTGTGAGTGGCGAAACAAAGTACATGTTCAAGGTGCAGAAGAAACGGTGTTGCTGGCGTATTTCGCAAAACTCTCTGATGATCTTGGACGCTAAAGGCAAAGATGCATCCATCAAATTTGAAAACTGTCAAAATATTGTTTTACATGTTCATGAAAACTAGTTCTAATATTATTTGGTATCTAATGTATTATGCTTTCGTAACCAACGTATTAAATTATGGTAACTAATGTATTATGAGTAACTAAGGTTTTATGTAGGTTTTGGTACGTTTATGAAGTTAATAATTATTAATGAAGATTTCATATAAAAATGTCTTAATCTTCAATGATACGATAAAATCCTAAATCCTTCGAATATTTCTCACTTTGATTACATTAGGGATATAGTTTCTAATATAAATACAAATACATGTAATAAAAACTTCAGACCTCACATACCAGGTGTCAACGAATCTATTAGACAAGTCATAACTCCTAGAATATTGATTGGGTGTATCAAAATGAGATTTGGTATAGGTAAATGGTTTGTGAAGAGGAGAGTTTTCGCATATTTTTCACTTCCGATTTCACCGGAAATGGCTCCGGCTTTGAGTTTTTAAATGGAACACCCTGTATATTGTAACATTTTTGGATTTCTGAGACAATTCTGGATCAGAATGTGGCATTTTAAAAAGTTTTTACGCCTACTTAATTTTTTTAGAGTCATTTTTAATATTGCATCTAGGTAGCCATGATCGGACGTAAACTAATCTGCGGACCTCAGTTGATGTCAGAAAATTACAATCGCAGATAGGAATAAGACAAGTTGGCACAATTACATTTTCGTGTCTAATTATTATTTTTGAAATGGCGACCATTTTTTGACAAGCACTCTCTGAAAAAAGGATTTTTGACGAATCTAAGGATACTAATTTATTTGCAATTGGATTAAAAATAAGAACATAAATTAAATATTACTAAGGAAAATACTGGATAATAATTTATTTACTTTTGTTAAGTGTGCCATGGATTTTGCAGTTATTTTTATCAAGTCTTCTTTGGAAAACAAAACCTACTTAGGTAATGACAGTACATAATCTTTATGAGCAGACAGTTTAATTTTTCTTCAAAATTATGTATACCTACACAAAGTGAAAAAGTGGATATGTTAGTAATATTTGGAGAATGTCATAGAAATTCAAGGAATGCTGCTGAGTTGTATGCTCAGAGATATCCCAATCGGCAACATACAGCCCATCAGTATTTTCCGTATGTTGAAAATCGTTTTAGGCAAGAAGGAAATCGAGAGGCGGAACAGAGGTTTATCATAAATGAAGAGACTGAGATTAACATTCTTGTTATGGTTGAGGTTGATAAAACGGTTTCTTAAAGAGAAATTAATCAAGAAATGCAGATAAGTCACGAATCAGCAAGAAAAATACTGAAAAAGCACGGATATCGAGCATTTAAATATCAGTTACATCTACATTTGTATGCTGACGATGTCGATAGACGGGTAGTGTTTTGTGATTGGCTGCTTCAAAATCATAGAGTTAACCCGAATTTTATCAACTTTATTCTATTTTCCGACGAGTCACGATTTACAAATAATGGTATGTTCAATAAACAAAATACTCGGTATTGGGACCAACAAAATCAACATGCAATGAGAGAGGGCAATTTTCAAGAAAGATTTGGTGTCAATGTCTGGGCTGGTATCGTTGGAAACAGAATAATTGGGCCAATATTGTTTCAAGGTAGGGTTAGGTACTTAGGTTTTCTTTAAAATGAAATCGAGGAACATCTTAATAATCTACCTTTAGCGGTTTTACGGCGAATTTACTTCCAACAAGATGGAGCACTCCCTCATAATACCAGAGACGTTCTTAATTACTTAATAGAGCATTTTAATAATTAAGTTATAGCAACCAATGGTCCAGTACGGTGGCCTGCCTGCTCACCGGATCTCAATCAGCTCGATTTCTTTATTTGGGGATAAATTAAAGAAAAAGTTTACTATGCAACAGCCCCAGCCACTCTTGAAATCTTAGAAGAAAGAATTCTACGGGCATTTAGAAGTATAACGCCTCAAATGTTACGAAACAATTGAACGAGCTGAAATGTGTCTTGAACTTTGAAAATTTACTTCAGTGAAAGTAAATAAATTATTATCCATGGCACACTTGACAAAAGTAAATACATTATTATCCAGTATTTTCCTTAGGAATATTAATTTATGTTCTTATTTTTAATCCAATCGCAAATAAATTAGTATCGTTAGATTCGTCAAAAAATTCTTTTTTCAGAAAGTGCTTGGTAAAAAATGGTCAGCATTAGAAAAATAATAGTTAGACACGAAAATGTAATTTTGCCAACTTGTCTTATTTCTATCTATCATACTAGTCACTAAAACTTTGCGATTGTAATTTTCTGACATCACCTGAGGTCCTCAGATTAGTTTATGTCCGATCATGGCCACCTAGATGCAATATTAAAAGTGAACTTAAAAAATTAGAAATCCAAAAATGTTACAATATACAGGGTGTTCCATTTAAAAATTCAAAACCGGTGCCATTTCCGGTGAAACCAGAAGTGACCGGAAAGTGAAAAATATGCGAAAACTTTCCTCTTCACATACCATTTACCTATACCAAATCTCATTTTGATACACCTAATATTCTAGAAGTTATGACTTGTCTAATAGATTCGTTGACACCAGGTATAACGAGTTAAAAAAATAATAATTTTCATTGCCCAACAAGGAAATAACAGATTTTTTACAAAAAAATTATATTCGACTATATAAGTTTCTTTGCTGAATCTCACCAGTACATCTCTACAATCGAGCAAATTTTCCAATGACTTGAAAAAAGTTGCAAACTCAAATAAAGGTTCTGACTCAAGACCTGTTAATATGCTGAGCTCTATTGACAAAATCACAGAGAAAGTAGTACAACTAGTAGATTTTGTAGAGGAAAATAAAATACTAAACACTGTGCAATCAGATTTCAGAAATTTGTATAGCTGTGAAACAGCCTTTCAATGAGTATTTAATGACAGAAAAATGAATTTTGAAAGAGCTTTTGTAACCGTTGATTGGGAGAGATTGATAAAAAAATTAAGATACATTGGTATTGAGGGTAATGCACTGAAATAGTTGGTTAATTATTTGGATAACTGAGAACAAAAACTTAATAGTCAATAATATATTATCTGATGAAATTGAGAATGGTTATGAGATTCCACAGGGTAATGTTCTCAGACCACTATTGTTCTGGATTTACATTGAGCAGATAGTTGAAATAACTGGAAACTGTGAAATTAATTTGTTTGCTGATGACACTCTGATATACTTTTCCTCCAGAGAACGGGAGCTTTTGATAAAAATTATAAATTGCAATGAAATCAATGTTGTATAGACTGGACTGGTTGTCAATTAGAGTTTTTCCTATATCAGGCCCTTAATTCCATATACAAAATAAGGAGTACTAGCTCACCAGCTCATCTGCAAGGTAAAGTAAGCTACAATTTTGAAGTCCAGCTCTATGAAACTAGATCCAGAAGACATTTCCACATTCCAAAGGTAAATGTATTCTCAAAACTCAATTTTTAGCCTTGAAGGCATTCGATGAGTTACACCCATAAATTAAATGTGTGGGCTCTCTCAACAAGTTTAAAATAACACTCAAAACAATATTTGTTGGATAAAATCATTTTGAAAACTCCCTAAAAATATGATATTATAATTCTACATTTCTCAACTTTTTTTAAAATTGTATAGTTTATATTGTGGTTATTTTTATAGTAAATGCATAGTCTCTGGCCAAATAAAGATTGTGTATAATACAGTACACAGTATGTTATTTCTCATGATCTCCATAGTGTTGCAAAAAAATCAACTATAAATTTACTCCATTAGATACAATTCTAGTAACAATCACTTGAAATATTACCTCCGTTTCCATCTTCTGTCAAAACCAACTTCAAAATAACACTAAGCTCGGGAGTGCACTCATCTCTGATTTCTTTATCGACAATTGACACTATAAAATCACGTACTTTGTCGTTTTTGAACCATGAATGAATCAAAGGATCTTTACTGTGTGGATGTGCCAAAGCTTCTGTAATACACCAACTCAAACATTCTTCACTGGCAACCTAGAAATGTGAAACAATTGTCATTAGGAAAAATAGTAACCACCCAGCAAACACATATGATATGTTACAATGAAGTAACACTACAACATCCCTTTGGTACATTGCTGCAACTTACAGAAGAAGACACCTTTGGTTGTAATTATTGCAATGTATAGTGGAAGTTTTATCCAAATGTCCAGAAAGAGCTCAACTGGTAGCTTCTTAATTACATATTTCCTTTGGGTATAAATATGTGTCTATCTTGTTCAAATGTTGGTTGTCAATCATTTAACAGGTTGACTGCCGACCATATTTTTTAAGCATCCTCGGATGTTGTAATGTGTTATTTGTTTTTTTGTCTTCATTTATGGATCAATAAATCCATGTTGAATTGAAGAAAAAAAAAGGCGTAACTAACTATGACACAGTTTGAACAAAAGTTTAACGAAGGACGCCGCACGGGATACAACCTTCTTTCGGCAACGCCGGCTTAATGTCTTGTTGACAATCTCGATAAAGGAAAATATGCTCTTGGTCTCTTTATCGACTTTTTAACCTGATTATCATCGCACATCGCTTTACCAAGGAAACTTCTATTGTACTGGTTGTAAGTTTTATAATATCCTTGATATACATATAAAAGCATCCCCCAATGTTCATATTTTCAAATCAAAGCTGAAAAAATTCCTAATCAGAAAGTGTTGTTACTCATTAGATGATTTCTTTTTATGATAATATATATTTCTTTAACTTGTGTGAACTATTTAGTTAGTGTTTTTATATACCGGGTGACACAGGATATCGGGCCACCCCTGTAACTTCTGCATTCGTGAACGGATTTTTCTGAAATTTGGTACAGTTATATAAGCAACCATTTTGGATTACAATCCAATATGGCGGACTTCCGGTTTTTCTGGAATGCCAGCAACTTTGTTTTCTCAAATGGAACACCCTGTATATTTTTACATATTCAAGTTCAACATGTCAAAACAAGTCCAAACCTCATGTCAAATGTAATTTTTTTCAACAATTGAAATTAAAATTGTTTTTTTATTTTACCTCATGGATAAATGAGATTTGGTCGAGGCTATTCACAAAGTAATGATCGCAGATAACAGAGAAATTTAATTTTTTCTGAAAAAGTATTTTTTGTATCACTTACTGGTTAATAAATTCAATCACATCAAATTTTGATAAAAAAAGATTTTTTTTCAAATGGAACCTATAATTTTGATTTTCCATTTCTACTAATTCTCGGAAGTTAACTAATTTTCGGGAGTTGAGATGAAAGATGACAGCGAAACACAATTAGTTGATAAGATTCAGAAATGTTGTTTTCCACAGCTTACTAAGTTGAAAAATTATTCGAACTGCAAGGAAACTCATGGATTAGTTGTAGATTTTTTAATGTATACAATTTGTTACTGCACCGAAATACAAAAATGATATGTAATTTTTTTCCTGATAGTATGTTCTAGAGAGACATGTAGGTGGCCCATAGGAGTTGCATTTGAAAAAAAATATTTTTTGATCAAAATGTGATGTGATTGAATTGATTCATCAATAAGCAACACAAAAAATAATTTTTCAAAAAAAAATATGTTTTTCTGTTATGTGCGACTCATTGTGAATAGCCTTGACCAAATCTCATTTATCCACGAGGTTAAATAAAAAAACAATTTTAATTGTTTCAAAAAAATTACATTCGACATAAAGTTTGGACTTGTTTTGACCTGTTGAACTTGAATATGTAAAAATATACAGGGTGTTCTATTTTAAAAAACAAAGTTGCTGGCATTTCCAGAAAAACCGGAAGTCCGCCATATTGGATTGTAATGTGATCAAATCCGAAATGGTTGCTTATATAACTGTACCAAATTTCATAAAAATCCGTTCATGAATGCAGAAGTTACAGGGGTGGCCCTATATCCTGTGTCACCCGGTATACATGTATAAGTAAATCTGTAATTGATAACTTATCCTTTCCCAATGTAACTGTAATTTTGACGTTTTTAATCATTTATGTAACCTGTGTGCATTTAAATTATGAAATAAATATTAATATTATTATACTAATGGTGTGTGAATATGAAGCGAGACTAAGACTGGGATCGGAGTGGTCGGCGTCGCTGATTGATTCCGAAACACTCTGATCGGAGTAGTCGGCAGTCAACCTGTTAATGAATTTGTTGTAACGAAATTTTCTCCTATTTTGTGAATATCTTGTCAAGTGGTTTAGTGTTAATAAGTTTAGATCATTTGTCAGAAACAAGATCTTTTTAACATGCTTTTATTAGCTTCACTTGTAACTAACAATGTAATCAAATCTTGGAAGTCAATTTTAACCTACTTCTAATTGTCGTATCGAAATGAAACTTGGTATGTATATGTAGTTTGGTTGATAATACTATAATTTGGTATCTTGGAGCTGATCTGATGATGGAGCCAGGAGGTGAATAGTGGAACTCTTCAGTGGCTACTAGTAAAATATGGTGCATACACTGAGTCCGTTCTCAGCATAATTTACAATTCAAAGATATGGCGAATGCACTGGTTCTCAGCATATTCGCCAAAATTTCCTTATTAATTAAGTTTTTCTCCCGTAGTATTTTTTAGTCTTCTGCAGGAATATGGACTGAAAAGTTGAAAATAATTTAAAAAAAGTCATTGCACAAAAAATGTTCTTTTATGTAAAAAAGCATGGGGTGCTCTTCACTCACTTTTCATAATGATATTAAGATAATTGATATCAAGCACTTCACCCTTTTTTACATAAAATAAATTTTTTTGGTCAATGGCTTCATTCTTATTATTTTCAACATTTTAGTCCTTATTGCCATATATGCGTGTTTTTTCAAACTATAATTTTATTAATATTCAATTTCATGTCCGCACGTTCCTGGAAAATCGCAAAAGACAAGACGCTGTTACATTGCCAAAGGTGTCTCAACCAAGTTGCATGCATGTATGATTGAGACAAAATAACATTGCTGCAATATTGCATGCAATATTTAGGACACACCAGAAACATCTCTGATATCTCATTGTGTTTGCTGGACAGATATCAAACAATCATTCCATTTTCAAGTACTACTAAGACATTCAATCACCTCTGAGAGAGTGTTCAGTATCAGCCGTTTTTCTTTTTCATCAACATATCTGAAGAGCAGGAATATCAGACTGACGACATGTTTATTACATAACTCCTTGGATTCCAACCATTTCATGAATAAGTTATTGTAGATATCTATGACTTTAGAATCAGGATTTTTCTTTTTCATTGTCTCACTAAGGTTCATGAAGAACTCTTGAGCATCGAAATCAACTATCAGCGAACAAAGGTGTTCGAATAAAACTTGGCACTGTTTTTCTTCAATGTATTCCACAAAATCTTCGCAAATCTTGTAAACCAAGGTGTTCAACAACTGAGAATAATCCTCATCGTATTGAACAATAAGAGGTTTATGATGTTGAGTAAATTCTGTATCACCAGCATCGTTGTCAGAAAATGTAACTTTGAACTGTTTTTTTGGTTTATTTGTATGTTTGAGGGACTGCAAAAACTCCAATTGTTTGTTAGAGATGGACTCGACGTCGTGAATTGGGTTTTCTTTGAAGTTGAAGAGGGTTTCTCTGAACAGATCTCTGATATTCTTGAAGGAAAAGTTAAGATAAGATTTCAGCAATTCACAATTGGAATTTCGGCTCCAATTTCGCAACAAGGCCGCCACTTGGTTGAACACCGTTTTATAACTTGTCTGATCTTCCATTAAACACCAATCAATTATTGTTAAAAGCTGAGAGCTTATCAAAGATTTGCAAAGGGTTGAATCTTCTTGCCTTTTCAAAATGACATACTGAAGACACTCGATGAATGCTGTCGCCACTGCTGCCGATTCTGATCTACTAGCCATAGTAGACTTTTGCTTCAGCCTGAAAATTAGTCCTTGTGCATAAGTGTACAAAAATGGCCTAGAAAATTACACCCATGAGATGTAATTAAAATGTCTTGAGTATATCCAACTGGTATCCGAATTGGACCCAAATGAGATATCCTGAGGACATCCGGACTGCTAACATATTATTCACGGGGACATTCATTGTTGTGAGAAAAATGTTATTCAATATCTCCTTTCTCTACCACACTCAACTCTAATGTTCTCTCCTAAACATATATTTCTTATTCTGCCAATCAATATATACATCTATATACATATTTTTAAGTTATTTTTTGAAGTGAAGTCATATAGAGATTGGAACCTCTATTTTAAGATCTGAATTTATAACACTTTGATATCTTTAAACAGGGTTCGAAAAAATATTAAAGTAAAAGTGAACTGAACAAGTGAAAAGTAAAGTGTAAAATAAAAAGGATTGGAAGGAGTTAAGTTAGTGCCTTACAGTGGAAGGTTTCAAACAGAATATTCCTTAAGTTGCAAAACTTCTTCCTATCTTGAATCAATTTTGATGTGCTGTCTCCTCATCAGCTTCGGTAGAGCGAGTATTTTCTATATTTGGAGTCGTTCAGCCCAATTTACAAAATAAATTAGGATTGGAAAAAATTAGTATTTCTGTACTAATACCTACTAGAGTGAAAATTAGTGTTGTATTTTTTTTTATATTTATTATTTTTTTCAGTATTAAGAATATCGTTATTTGCAGTTTGTATTTGTAACAGTATTAGTTTAATTTGTATTTTGACTATATTTTGTGAATAAATGTTATTTATGATTTCAGATTTTTTATTTTATTAATTGAATAAAATAAAAAAATCACTTCATTTAAATCCGGCGAATCCTGTCTTTAACCTAGAAGAAAACCAATAGATTGCATATAAATATTAGGTCAGCATTTAGGAAGATTTGAAATCTTCTTAATTTTTGATCGTAGACTTCAAGTTTTACATAAAAATAATAATGCTGTTTGTGTTTTTCTGATATATGATATTGTTACGAGAATGAATGCAGTACCCTGCTGCATTGGTTATCGCACGTCCGGCAACAAGTGACGTAATGGCGGATTTCCCGAGAGTTCGTTTTATAGAAGGTCTCCTCTGAGAATTTTTGTGGAACTAATGACCTCTATATAATGCATCTCACGCGTGCGATAAAGTACAGTTACAGTTCAGGTCATTCGATCAAGCTACATTCGGAAACGTGTCTTAAGAGAAATAATTAATGCAGTGTTTGGGATATTTTGAACACTGAATTTGGATTGATTCATTAAATTGTCAGAGTACAGTATTATTATTTTTGTGAAGTGTAAATAAATGGACAACAATTAGTTCTGTATGTTTATAGCCAAGAACCCCAGATTTGTAACAATATGTTAGCTTTATTGATTACAGTCTCCGAATCAGTAAATGAATTTTGAAATTGTTTCTTTAATTTCTTAAATTTGCCGGTATATTCTAAAAATACTTGGATATATTAGACAAATTAGCCTTTTTTAGGCAATTAACTTTAACTGATAACTCACCCTGAACGAAGGTTTTCAAAGAATGTGTCATAAAACTGGCATGGATTTTCATTGACGGATGGTGGTAAATTAGATATCAATGGAAGTAAGCTGGGATAAATAACAGCTGCATTTCCGCGTCCCCCTTGCTTCAATATTTTCCATAATTTCGGAAAGAACAATTTATCAACGTTGATGAAAGTCCACCATTCCTAAAAAATTATCCCTTTGTCATGGAACAGAAAAATTGCAAATTCGTTGTTACCTTTATTGTCGACATTGTCAATAGTGTTGCTTCCCACACACAAGGTAATACGGTGGGATCTGTCTCTTCTAAATTTCCGAAAACAGTACCAACGACATGTGATTCTTTTCCTTCCAATAAAAATGGGGCCTTTTGGCATATGACTGATAACGTTTTGAACCAAGCTGTTCTGATGTGTGCAACTTTATGTTTGGCTAATTTCCAAAATTTCCCTTAAATATTATTGTTAATTATATATCAAAAGAAGGATCTTTCGTTCAAAACTAGTTGAGCCTATGAACTTTATAAATCAATGGAACCAAATGCTTTTATAACAGTTTCCTTCTAAAATAACCAGCACATGCTTTTACTTGCGGCTTATGCTATTATTCAAGACAAAAAGAACCAATGAAAAAAGAAAGAAAAATATAAGAGTCCAAAATACAGAATACAGTTGTTTATACCTTTTGGAATTTCACAGATGGAATGAGAGTCAATTTTTTTTAGCAGAAAGTCAGAAATAGGGCGGAAGATTATATTTTATTTGAAATCGTGAAAGTGCTATTATGAACAATAAAATACATTTCATAATTGTTGTCATTTCAACTTGAAAAAAACTCAATATTTCTTAAAAAAAGGGAAACTTCTTGAAAGAAAGTCGAAATTTTTCAAAGAAACTATTTTTAAGGAAGACAAAATTGCTTGAAAGAAGACCAACTTTATTGAAGAAAGTCCAAGTTTTTGAATAAAATCGAAATTTCTAGAAGTATATTGTTTTAAGGAAGATAGAATTTCTTGAAAAAATACAGACTTTATTGAAGAAAGTCCAAGTTTCATGAATAAAGTCGAAATTTCTTGAAGTATATTTTTTCAAGCAAGACAGAATTTCTTGAAAAAAGTAGTAATTTTTTGAAGTTTTATTTCATTCTATAGACATTCTCATTAATTCAATATATTGAAAATGAGGGTAAATGGATTTTTTCAATAACATCTAATAGTCTCTAAGAGCTGGGGCTATGTAAATTAAAAATGATAAGGTACAAGGAAAATTTTTACAGAAAACTTCCTTACTAACTGACAAGTGTCAGATAACTTCAGACACTTTATTAACTCAAGTAAGCCTAGTAGCTCATGTGGATGAACGCTCTCCTTTAAACTACAAGGACCCGGGTTTGACCCCGTTTTTTTTCAATTTTCTATTACACTCAAATCAACCACAAAACTTCTATAAGTCACCAAAACATATTACCTCAGAACATTCACCCTCACAACCCCTCAAAACACAAAACAACATTTTCACAGAGCATGACTTGCTCCGCATCGGTCAAAGGCTGCTGAAAATTTCCTTAAACCTGGTTTTTTTAAGTACTTTTCCCAGGAAATAGCTCAAATTTGTCGAACGAAAGTGTTATCCGCAAATTTCAATTGTTCTATTATGATCAAATTACAGATCTTTCCCATAAGCAAATCGCAGGAAGTGATATACAGTGCTAGTCAAAAGTCCCCTCCCCCCCTCGTATCTTTTGAACGGGTATACTTATAATAATGAAATTTGGAGGGTGGAAATAAACGGATGTAGGCTTCTCAACTGGTCATAACAGGTGACGCAATAGTCATAAATGACGTCACAAGGCCACTGTGACCAATTATTTTAAATGGGACCCTATAGCAAGTGACAGCTCGTTTGAAAGGTATTGAAAATACCTATTCAGTCATACATATTTTGTTTGGGTTTCGGCTGATTTTGATTAATAAATTGAAGAAATACGAAAATTATAGTTTCGCATTTAATTAATAAAGATTTAAGAACCAGTTCTTATAATAAGTGTTCAAAATGTGCTCCATCTACTTCCTGGCAGTAATGCATCCTATTGCTAAACTCTTGTCGTATTCTCGCCCAGTGTGTCAGCGGAAATTGTCTCCTACATTCTTCAACAATTCGTTGTTTCCAGAATGGCAATACTGTCAGGTGCTGTAGCGTAAACCTTAGATTTCAAGTACCCCATAGAAAAAAATCTAATGGTGTAAGGTCCGGTGACCGAGCTGGCTATTCGATCGAACCTCGTCAGTCCAATCCATCTACCACATATTCTTCATCTAGGTAACGCCTTACTGCACGTAATAGTGTGCAGGAGCACCATCTTGTTGAAACGTATTTCCAAGTTGTCGAATTCATCTGGATTATCTTCTAGAATTTCAAGAATTAACGCTCAATATCATTTTGTAACATCTCCAGATACAATTCACCGGTTAAGTTAGCATTGAGAAAAGAGGCTCCAACTATGTGGTTTCCCAAAATACCTGCCCAAACATTAACTTTTTCTGGAAATTGAGTATGTTTTTCACGAAAGATGTGAGGATTTGTGTCACCCAATACCTCACATTTTGAGTGTTAACATTTCCATTGAGAAAGAAAGTACTGCACTAAAACAAATTGTCTGTATGTAGCCTGGTTGTTGGTTCATTTTATTGGACATAGTTTCACAGAATTCTAGTCTTCGGTCGGGTCATCATCTGAAAATTGGTGCACCATTTTTAATTTGTATGGATGAAATTTGTTTTAGCCAACACCCTATGTACTGTCCTTTGACTGACTTCACAGATAGACGCAACTTGGGCTGTGGAAGAAGTAGGGTTTACTACCATTTCTCCACTATGTCAATTTTTTGTCATCACTAATTGTTGGTCGACCAGATCGCTTGGCATCTTGAACACTACCTGATGCTTCAAACTTCCGAAGAAGCTCCTCAAATAAACCCTCGATATAGGGCTATCGGGTACCTTCATTAAACAGTCGTCGCTGCATGGAAATTGTTTCTACATTCACCAATTATTAAGATAGCTGCTACTTTGTCGGCTACAGTAATGCACTCATTTTGCCTATGTAAACACTTAAACGCCTCGTAAACAATAGCTTAGGTAAATTTTCAAGGTATAAACACTTTTGACAAGTAGAGAATTCAAAACGTCAACCTTTTGACAATTAACCAGAGGCGTACTTTAAAATCTTTATTAATTAAATGCGAAACTATAATTTTCGTATTTCTTCAATTTATCAATCAAAATCAGCCGAAACCCAAACAAAATTGGTATGACTGAATAGGTATTTTCAATACCTTTCAAACGAGCTGTCACTTGCCATAGGGTCCCATTTAAAATTATTGGTCACAGTGGCCTTGTGACGTCATTTATGACTATTGCGTCACCTGTTATGACCAGTTGAGAAGCCTACATCCGTTTATTTCCACCCTCCAAATTTCATTATTATAAGTATACCCGTTCAAAAGATACGAGGGGGGGAGGGGACTTTTGACTAGCACTGTATAAATAGCCTACTAACGTTGAATATAGAAGGTTCCATTCTGAGTTTCGCTGACGAACCGCGATATTTTATCAGTCAGAAAGTTGGAACAACCTGAAAAAAAAAGTTTAATCAGACTTTAAAGTCATGAGAGATTGGTTAGATAGAAAAAACGAAATATCTCCCTTACTTCATATGCAAACAACTGGCCATTCTTAGGATCCTTGTATATTGACCGAGAAACTGAGATACCAGAAGGAAAGTCAATCGAATACTTAGGAATAATTATAGATAGGCATTTACGATGGGATTTACAATCGACAAGAATCAGTAACAAGTTGATTTTCAGATACATTCCACTTGAGAATCATATATTATTCCCTTAGCGAATCTCAACTCACCTATGGTATCTTAGGCTGGGGAGGGGTTAATGACTATCATCTTGTTAATATTAACACCTTACAGAAACGGATTCTAAGAATTATATATAACAAACCACCAACTTACTCCAATAATTTACTATATAAGAAAAGTGGATTTTTTGACCTACCCCTAAATATTCATAAAGGAGAACTCAAGTTAGAACCAATCGAACATGCCCACCAGACGAGAATAAGGCAACCGAGTATGGAATTTTCGGGACCAAAAATCTTTAACAATTTACCAGATAACTCAAAATCCATAAAACAATTCAGATCCTACAAGAAAAATATAACTAAATGGTTAGATCTCATTAAAAGGGATGAAATTCATAAAATAATCAACAACAAATAATTCGGTGAACAAATCCATAATCAATACATGCAACCAGACTATGTTGGTTTTTGTCATGTCTCATGAAACTCTGAACTCTAGAAAATAACTAATTTGATACTGAATCTTAGCTAATTATAATTATATTTAGACTTAGTTGTGAACATCTTCATCTGCAGTCATACAAATCTATGTGTTTTTTTTAGTTTTTTTTTACTTTTTTCACTCTATTTCTTTCACCTATATATGTATAGTAAGTAAGTAAGTATTTATTGGCCTCGGATTACATACATAGTACAAAAGGCAAGTCAAAAAATACAGTAAACATATATCAGTAAAAATACAAATTGTGTGAAATGACAATGAGCAAACTGAAAATAATGAACACAAATAAAAGAAATATTGACTAAAAAAACGCAAATACATGAACTCGAATATTACTTTTTACAATCCTTTGTCCATAAGATGTAAATCTTCGGACAATCACGGATATCTTGGTTGATGGAAGACGTGGTCAGTTACAACTGTAGGGAGAAGTATTCATCCAGATTATAAAAACACTCGGAAATCAAAAAATGTTTGACACTCCTTTTGAAGGAGTTAGAGGGTTGATCTCTAATGTTCATTGGTAGTGCATTATACAGTGCTAGTCAAAAGTCCCCTCCCCCCCTCGTATCTTTTGAACGGGTATACTTATAATAATGAAATTTGAAGGGGGGAAATAAACGGATGTAGGCTTCTCAACTGGTCATAACAGGTGACGCAATAGTCATAAAAGACGTCACAAGGCCACTGTGACCAATAATTTTAAATGGGATCCCATGGCAAGTGACAGCTCGTTTGAAAGGTATTGAAAATACCTATTCAGTCATACCAATTTTGTTTGGGTTTCGGCTGATTTTGATTGATAAATTGAAGAAATACGAAAATTATAGTTTCGCATTTAATCAATAAAGATTTTAAAGTACGCCTCTGGTTAATTGTCAAAAAGGTTGACGTTTTTGAATTCTCTACTTGTCAAAAGTGTTTATACCTTGAAAATTTACCTAAGCTATTGTTTAAGGAGACGTTTAAGTGTTTACATAGGCAAAATGGTACGACTGTAGCCGGCAAAGTAGCAGCTATCTTAATAATTGGTGAATGTAGAAACAATTTCCATGCAGCGGAACGACTGTTTAATGAGAGGTACCCGATCGCCCTATATCGAGGGTTTATTTGAGGGAGCTTCTTCGGAAGTTTGAAGCATCAGGTAGTGTTCAAGATGCCAAACCGATCTGGTCGAATCAACAATTAGTGATGACACAAAAATTGACATAATTGGAGAAATGGTAGTAAACCCTACTTCTTCCACAGCCCAAGTTGCCTCTATCTGTGAAGTCAGTCAAAGGACAGTACATAGGGTGTTGGCTAAAACAAATTTCATCCATACAATTAAAAAATGGTGCACCAACTTTCAGATGATGACCCAAACAAGACTAGAATTCTGTGAAACTATGTCCAATAAAATGAACCAACAACCAGGCTACATACAGACAATTTGTTTTAGTGACGAAAGTACTTTCTTTCAATGGAATGTTAACACTCAAAATGTGAGGTATTGAGTGACACAAATCCTCACATCTTCGTGAAAACATACTCAATTTCCAGAAAAAGTAAATGTTTGGGCAGGTATTTTGGGAAACCACATAGTTGGCCTCTTTTCTCAATGCTAACTTAACCGTGAATTGTATCTGAGATGTTACAAAATGATATTGAGGCGTTAATTTTGAAATTCTAGAAGATAATCCAGATGAATTCGACAACTTGGAAATAACGTTTCAACAAGATGGTGCTCCTGCACACCATTACGTGCAGTAAGACGTTACCTAGATGAAGAATATCGGTAGATGGATTGACGACGAGGTTCGATCGAATGGCCAGCTCGGTCACCGGACCTTACACCATTAGATTTTTTTCTATGGGGTACTTGAAATCTAAGGTTTACGCTACAGCACCTGACAGTATTGCCATTCTGAAACAACGAATTGTTGAAGAATGTAGGGCAATTTCCGCCACACACTGGGACGAAATGACAAGAGTTTAGCAATAGGATGCATTACTGCCAGGAAGTAGATGGAGCACATTTTGAACACTTATTATAAGAACTGGTTCTTAAATCTTTATTAATTAAATGCGAAACTATAATTTTCGTATTTCTTCAATTTATCAATCAAAATCAGCCGAAACCCAAACAAAATTGGTATGACTGAATAGGTATTTTCAATACCTTTCAAACGAGCTGTCACTTGCCATAGGGTCCCATTTAAAATTATTGGTCACAGTGGCCTTGTGACGTCATTTATGACTATTGCGTCACCTGTTATGACCAGTTGAGAAGCCTACATCCGTTTATTTCCACCCTCCAAATTTCATTATTATAAGTATACCCGTTCAAAAGATACGAGGGGGGGAGGGGACTTTTGACTAGCACTGTATAACTTTTTGACTTGAAATAATTTATTTTTACATAGGGTAACGCAAACATCGCGAGGCGACCTCCAACTGCATCTTCACGGGGGTATACGGAGGATTTTCCAATTTTATCCTTGAAATACAGAATGAATTGCATTGTAAATTTTCAAGTATCAGAAGTATAAAAGGAATCACATCGAAAAAATAAAATATGTCAATAGTACTCAATTCGATATGTTTTAAAGGAATTATAAAATAAATAAAAAAGCAAAAAATAAAATAATCCTTCTTAGTCTTAATGATAATTGAGCTCCTAAACTAATGTGAGTAACTAATTTTGAGTCGGCGCCAAACAAACAATTATCGAAGATCATTATAATACTTTGAAGAATTAATCAAAACGCCGCTGTGCATCTCGCTGCCATCATTTTACGCTTTACCTAATTTAATTGCTAGTATGTTTGGCGCCGTCTCAAAATTAGTTACTAACATTAGTTTAGAGGCTCAATTATCATTGAGACTAAGAAGGATTATTTTATTTTTTGCTTTTCAGTTGATTTTTTCGTCGGTTTAATTTTTTGTTAAAAAGTTTTTCTTTTTCAATTTTTTGTGGATGAAATCTACTAATTATTACCGTCTTAATTTTTGATTATTTCCAAAATACTTACTTACCTAGCTTACTTCAACTATTAACTGTTAAATAATATGATTATCTACTTTAACTATTTATTGTTATATATTATAATATACATTATTTTTGAATGTTCTGGTTAGTTGATTTCATCACTTTGTATATAATTCCATCCTTTAATAGAATGTAATTATTGTGACCGATGTAGGAGGATCTGTCAATGTCAACTACATATGTGTGCCAATGTTCACAAGTGAAAAATCAATCATCCCCTATTTTTCTACCCATAGAGGTGGATCATTTCATTCCAAACTGAAATATGATCAATATGAAGTATACCCTATCTAATAAAAAAGAATCATCCAAATCGGAAAACCCACTACAAAGTTATGCCTGATAGAATCGGTTAACGGACCAAAATTCAGAGGGCGAACAATCAATATCCTCCATTTTTCTACCCTTAGGGATGGATTTTTTTGTTCGAATTCAAATGGGACCAACTTCGAAGTACACCCTATCCAATTAAAACCATCGGAATCGAACTGCTCTGTGAAAAGTTATGCGTGGATCATACATAAATATATATATATATATATATATATATATATATATGAATGAATTTAGAAATAACGTATTAAAGAGTTTTTCATAGTTCAACATTTGTGCTGACTGAAGATCCCCGTTATTCCCCACTGTTTATATATATATATATATACGCGTCGACTAGAGAACCTCCACCTTTTTTATTTCGTCGGTTGAAAATTTAAATAAACCGTTTTAAAAAATATTCAAAAATTTCAATGCATCAAGTTTGTACCTTGTCATTCAGAATTACGGCACAATTTGAAAGGGCGAGATACATCGTAAATATCTGGACAAATGCACATTTATCAGTTCCAATGGTTCTCTAACCTATTGATTATGGTTGGATAGATCAACAAGCCATGTGCAAATTTAAATGTTTTGATGGCCCACAATTACCGTCAACAGTTGAAGATATTATACTAATATAAATATCGAAGAATCTGAAGGTAAAGTATTCAACTATTACATGATACCTTACTTTCGTTTTTATAAAAATGTTCATTTATGTTATGATAAAACAGATATTGATTACACCAGCGACGAGAAAGGTGATCAGTCAGATTATTAATGAAAATCCCATTTTTACCCCGTATTTCTTAAGTAATAAACAAAAGTTAACACAAGATTCTTATAAATGTATTTATTTATACTTCTCTGTTATTTATACTCATCCTCCGTTTTGTCCACTCTTAATTAATTATTAATTCATTTATAGTTCGAATAATACAAAGACAAATTGCCAAAAAAAGTTTTACGGCTTCAATAACCTCTTGCGATATTATCATTTTTATATAGTTAGCCATATAAAACTTTCTTAAGCCGTAAATAATATTGATACAAAATCGCCAGAACTGCACCTTGTCATTAAAATTTTACAATTTTCTTACAACTTTACCGACCTAGACTTCTGGCAATAATTTTATGCAATTTCTACAGTTAAAAACTATATCTACACAAAATTTCAGAACTGCACTCAAAGATGTTATTTTGATTAAAACTTAATGTGTTTGACCAAATTCTGAGAATATATTTATAATAATAACTTTATTGATCCTAAGAAACATACATGTTTATAATAAGGATCTTAAACTACTACATATTACGAACATTTCATTGTAAAGTGATTGTAACAAAATTCAATAGTGGAAAGGTGAATATAGTAAAAAATTCGTTTAAAATCTGTTTTGAAGCATATTTCTTCAAGCCACTGGGTATATATATTTTTTTTCATATTCCTTTTTTTATCAAAGAAAAAAAACTACTTTTAAATGCATTAAAAAAATCATTAAATTACATAAATAAATCAAATGAGTAATGAAATTAGATGGTTTGTAGTTGCAAGTATATTTTAAAATTAGTTTTGAATCGTTGTTTTCCATAACTTTTCAGAATATACGGCAAATCATTATAGAGTTTTATACCACTAAGAATACTGAATGAGCATTGAAATCAGAAATATAATTCAATTATTAATTCGGAATAATAAGTATTTTTTTAAATTATGTTTAAATCTCATTTTGTAATATTTTTTCAGAAAAATCTGTAAATCATTTTATACCATTGTAAAAAAATTATTTAAGGTTAATTTTTTTTAAAAACTAAATTTGAATTTTTTAGATAATTTTTTACTAGGTGAATGAATATACAAATTTTGAGTTTATATAATGTAAGTAAGTTCCTTGGTTTATATGAATTAACTGTAGGTTCTTTGTAATTAAGTTTGAATATGCATGTTATAACTTTATTCTGAAGTGTTTTCAATGATTTTATTAAAAAAAATTTTGCTGATCCCCATACTGTAATTAAATATTGAAGCTTTGAATATACCAAATTCCATTCCATTTCCATTTGGGATTTATTTCAATTAATTTATTCCAATATGTAATTTGTTTACCTCAATTCTGGTTTTTAAATCTTTTTTAGTTTGTGCTGGTGTTTGTTGTTTATTCCGTTTTATTACCACAGTTTTATAAGTGGATTTTTTTATTGAAAGATTCATATTTTATTGTAATTTCAGAGTAGGATTTTTTATTCAGATTTTGTTTTGGGTATAATTCTAATTGTTAAATTTTTTTGTTAATTTTGTCTAAATTTTCCATGATAGGTACTCTCTTTATCTACTATATATGATAGTAATAAATCATAATTTTGTCGGAGTTGCTTATTTTCTTTCAATAGAAGTTTTATATTTTTTTCCTTTTCTTTGATTATTTCTTCTTTGTCTTGAACACTTTCTTCCAAAAAAAGTAATAGTTTTTTCAAGTTATCAATGGTCACTTCATAGGTAACATTGTTTTTTTTTGTATTCTTCTGTCTTTTTCAAAATAATTCACCTGGGTCATTTGAAATTTCGGGTCTTCAGAAAAATCCTCAGAACTTCTGCTACATATTGAACTGTCTTTTTTATCTATATTTTCACTTTTCTTCTTTTTTCTCATTTTCTCTATAGGTTAAATCTATGCATATTTGTTCATATTCACTGGTCTAAAATTTTTGAAGTTGATTTGACAAAATTGACAAATATAAATTATTTGTCAAAAAATAAAAAAATGATTAAAATTTCCAAATCACTACAATTTCTCAAGACACTGGTGAATATCTCTCTTCAGCCAGTCCACAGGAAACCCAGAATGCAGCCAAGCACTTTATATTTTCAGTTATTCCACAAGAAATATAAACTTTCTTTCATACTACTCATACAGAGGTGCCATTTTGATTTAGACTATTAAGTATGGTACATCTCGTAATTTATGATTTACAATGCATTTCATTCTGTATTTCAATGATAACATGGGGAAAACCCCTTAACATACATCAACATTTTTATAAAAACGAAAGTAATGTATCATGTAATAGTTGAATACTTTACATTCAGATTCTTCGATATTTATATTAGTATAACATCTTCAACTGTTGACGGTAATTTGAGCCATCAAATCATTTAAATTTGTACATGGCTTGTTGATCTATCCAACCACAATCAATAGGTTTAGAGATCCATTGGAACTGATAAATGTGCATTTGTCCAGATATTTGCGATGTAATTCTGAATGACAAGGTGGCAAACTTAATGCGTTGAAATTTTGGAATATTTTTTTAAACGGTTTATTTACATTTTTTATTTTATAATTCCTCAAAAACATGTCGAATTGAGTACTATTGGCAGATTGTTGTTTTTTCGATGTGATTCCTTTTATACTTCTGATACTTGAAAATTTACAATGCCATTCATTCTGTATTTCAAGGATAAAATGGGAAAACCCCCATACGTCCCCGTGAAGAGGCAGTCGGAGGTCGCCTCGCAATGGTTTGCATTACCCTAAGTAAAAATAAATTAGTTCAAGTCAAATAAAGTTATATATCCCTTCCTGCGATTTGCTTATGGGAAAGATCTGTAATTTGATCATAATAGTACAATTGAAATTTATGGATAATACTTTCATTTGACAAATTTGAGCTATTTCCTGGAAAAAGTATGTCAAAAAACCAGGTTAAGAGAAATTTTCAGCAGCCTTCGGCCGCTGCGGAGCAAGTCATGCTCAGTGAAAATGTTGTTTTGTGTTTTGAGGGGTTGTGAGGGTGAATGTTCTGAGGTAATATGTTTTGGTGACTTATAGAAGTTTTGCGGTTGATTTGAGTGTAATAAAAAGTTTAAAAAACAAAATAAAATTACGTGACCCAGCTCGGGATCGAACCCAGGTAGTTTGAAAGCAAGCGTTCATCCACATGAACTACTAGACTTACTAGAGTTAATAAAGTGTTTGAAGTTATCTTTGACCGTCCGCCCCCGCTTCCCTCCCCAGGACTGACTTCTTCCTGCAGAGCTACACACTTGTCAGCTAGTAAGGAAGGTTTCTATGTAAAAATTTCCCTTGTACCTTATTATTTTTAATTTATGTAGTCAGCTCTCCGCCTATAACTTTATAATGCATTATGATTTCCCCATTGTTTTTTGTTGTTGTTATTTTTGGTTATATCCAAACTGTTTAAAAAGATCTGTCATCTGTTGAAATTATTTTCATCTGACAAAGTATATCTTGGATTATTGACTGAGTCTTATTTGATGCCACCTAAAATGAAGAACAACTGACACTGAAATCAATGTTCCTTGGATGATAGCTTGAAAAAAACAAATATGATTCTTATGAAATACAATCAATTCTTTAGGTAATGAAGATCTCAAACAAAAAGTGAAGATGTAACTCACCATTCGAAACAATATGATTATTTGATGTTCCTGCATTCTCAATATGTTCAACTGATACTTTCTCCAAGTAGAGGCAGTATCCTTGAAGGCAAGAAATCAATACTCGCTCATATTTAGCCTCGGCTTCTTCTGCGGATACCTGCTTTGTGTTACTCAAAGTTTGGGCTGTTTGTACCAATATATTATCAGTCAGATAATGCAAAATTTCCTCCTGACAGAAAGCTATGGCATCTTGTATTTTATTTGGAGGAAAAGCATCCTGTACATTTTGAAACGTAGAAAGAATTAATATTAATGTGTGTGTAATCAACTAGTCATGAGTATAATAGCTTTTGCAGAAAATGCTGCTATGCCATAAAGGCATAAGTCCAAAATTTTATGAAATTGATTTTTATAATATAATATTGTAAAAAGATTCAGAAATTCAAATCAGGCTTTTAGTTAATGAAAGGGATAAACAAATACAAAATATATTGTAGAAAAGATGTTAACAATATTAATATTTTAGGTCAATTCTCTTGTAAAATTATTATACAATTTTAATGGTTTGGCAACTATTAGTTCTTAATAAAAAAAGTACATTGGTTATTTCTCAATATTAAATATTGGTTATTGGAAATTTTCAATGTTGAAAACTGGCGTATTCAGAAGACCATCTTGAAAAATATTTAGAAATGTTGAAAGTCTTGTAGATATCTGTTGCGTATTTATCATGAAGTTATCTCCACAAAGGCGCCAACAATTAGAAAACTTAGGGTTTTTCAGTTTCTTTCTTAGAGCACCCGTCAAACATTTTCAACACAACCAAAATGGTTTCTTTAAAGAATTGTATTTTGTATCTTTTTAAAAGAGGTACTACTATTTGCTTAAACTTTATCAAAATGAAATGGCTACCTCCAAAAAACAATTTTACTTTTATCTCGAAGAAATAGAAAGTAAAGTTAATTGATAAATGGAGTCCATCAAAACCCCGAGGTAATCTAAAATATCTGGGAAAATTTGACAATGAAACTGAAGTCTTGTGGTGATGGGCCTATATGCACAGTGCCTGAATGGAGGAATTGAGATTTATCTTTCTGCGCTTTGTATAAATTGAACGGCCCTAGCCTCGGAAACATGGGGTTATTTGAAATAAAACATTTTTAGAGCTGTACGAAGTCAATTTGATCGGTCAATTGACCAAGTGAGATATTTGACCCCAGTCAATTGAGCGATTCTGCACCAAACGCTAGACTAGGAAAGGGTGAAAGCTCCAACTGCAGATTTGTTTGATTTTTTTGTGTGTTGCTCCCTTTCGAATTTAGTTCTAATCCATCGGATAGATTTTGAATAATTGAATGGCAAAGTTTTGAAATGATGTCAGTTGGAGAAATAATTTTGATTGTTCTGAATACAGATTTTCAAGGGCTTTCAAATGACATATTGTAAGTCAAGTTTCATGCGCTATAGTTTCTGTATTTTTTAATAGTGACACTTCCGTTTGACAGATGACACCCAAAAATGGTCGCATTCGGGGCAGGAACTGTATCTTTATACCAAATTTCAGCTTGATTGGTCAAACGGTTCGGCAGTTATCGTGGAAGATTACAGACAGACAGACACACACAGAGACAGACTTCACTCTGGAAATGGTCTCAATCATCTCGGGGAACCTCAAAACAGATATTTCCGTCGATATCTCTTTTTTTTTTTCGCACCATAACATTACTTGACCACTGGTTACCGAAATTTGTTTGTGTGTGTTTGAAAAATGTGTTAGTTGACAGTAATTATTGAATATAATTTTAGTTAACCATGAGCTATTTTGGTGCATCGAAAAAAGCATTTGGTCATTACAAAATGGTCTTGATCGTATATTTGAAGACAGTTTAATATATTTTGCGCCTGTCGCCAATTTAATAAGGAAACTTCAGATGCATATTAAGCAAACAATATGGGCTAAATGGATGGCGAGGACTATAAAGATGGCACAGTAAAGACCCCCTGGAAT
This sequence comes from Gonioctena quinquepunctata, assembly GCA_018342105.1. Classification (NCBI taxonomy): domain Eukaryota; kingdom Metazoa; phylum Arthropoda; class Insecta; order Coleoptera; family Chrysomelidae; genus Gonioctena; species Gonioctena quinquepunctata. Next base: position 208,785 of record JAFIRS010002111.1, on the reverse strand, counting down.
ACTACTGCCAAAATTCGCATGGAGAAGTAGGTACTTCAATGAAGAAAAATTAACCCTTTCAAAGACGTTGTAAGAATATAAAGCAAGAGAAGCAAGAAGGGCAAAAAGAATGGAACTTCAAAAGATTCTGGAGAAGAGAAAGACGAGCTCTACAGCATTATTCTATAAGAAATTTAAAAAACTGGTAGCTACATGCAACAAAGAAACGCCAGATGGCCTGGTGAAAAAAGTTTTTCGTATATTCTCTTATGAACCAGCTTGGAGAGGCCACAAATTGCATGATGCATTGTTTCAAACCTGAAACTGACATATCTGGGTACAAAACTGGTAAGATAGAATATAATCCAATATTTTCAAAAAAGACACAAGTGGGCAACAAAAATATCCCGAGTCAAAGTGGTTGGTAACCAATCAGAAAAATTCCCAATTAGCCTTTTTAATAAATATATTGAAGAGAGACAAGATGCTCAACGTGAACAATTATTTTTAACCCTCAAGCACACGTGCTGGAGTGAATTACACCCAAGCCCTATGTTTTTAGTGGACAGAACGCAAAATTAAATAATGCAAAATTTAAAACTCCGTATAGCTATCAGTCAGCCAAGGTTAACCAGTTTTTGCGCTCTTGTGTCGCCATCTAGATGCATTAGTTCTCTGTCTAAGGTGCGTGTGACTACGCCCAGAAATGTTATTTATACCCGTGACATCTTATAAAGTGTATTTTAGTATTTTTGCATTTGTTTTCGGTGCAAAATGGATGATTTCATGCAAGAAGAAAAACTTCTCAGCCAGAGCGGCTATTACTAAAAAATAACGTTATATAAAAATATTATTTTTTCAGTTATTCATGTTGGAAATCATGTATTCTTATAAAAAACAGCCATTCAAGTGTCAAAAATTCAGTTTTTCTTTCAAATAAATAGAAAAATGGTGATAAAATAAAATTAACTTGAGACAGTAATTTTATGAAAATCAGTTTGTTCAAAAAGAGAATACATTTAACATACTGATTGCAAATTTTTTTTCAAAATACAAAAATAAGTATTTTATGAGTAAAAGTAAATGGGGTTTAATCCTCCCCGAGGGTGTGTTTGTGTCCCAAAAATTGGAACATGTGCCTGAGGGTTAACAGCTAATCCCATTGCAACACTTTGGCATCGAAAAAGTGGTACAAGAATGTTCTGGTTGGTTGAAATACGATGTCCATGTGGACCTAAAAAGCGACAAGAAAGGCAGGATTATGAAGGAAGAAAAATATCAAATCATTTTTTATGAGCTTCTGCTGTGTCAACTTTTGCCAAAAGTGGAGTAGGAAAAATAATAGAACATGCATTTATCTGCTCAATTAGACCTTACTTGCAGCTTGATGACAAACATCTCGAAAACATTGTCACAAACATGAGTGAAGAAATTCAAGAATTGTCGTCAAAAGCCCCAGAAAGTAGTTCCTGTCTGGAGGCCACTTTGATTACAAAAAATGTTCAGCCTACAACCTCAACTACGATTTATAATAATTGTGTTTTTAATTGTATTACCTTGTATTGTTCTAAATAACATTTGTTTCAAATATTTTTGTTATATTTTATTCAGGAAATAGTCTAAAACATATATTTCCTGCATGCAAAATGGCTTGAAAATCTTGCATTTAGGTTTGTTGTCTTAAAGAAACGGTATGAAGGTTTATTGCCTAGAAACAGTTTGAATGTATTTTTATTGTTATTTGCCTTAAGTGTCCTTCCCTGCGGGTCAGACACTTTTTGCCAAACAACAATAAAAAACTTTTTAAGAAAAAATTTAACCGACGAAATACGGAACTGAAAAGTAAAAAATAAAATAAACCTTCTTGGATATTGGCGAAACAAAGAAAAACCATACATAGTAGAAGCATTTAATCTCATAAAATCTGTAACTCACTCCATTTATCAAAGTAAAAAAGCTCCATGTTTCGAAAAAGACTACAAAATGCAAATTACAAACATTGAACCCATCAATATAGGACTAGAAAAAGTGGGCATTGATAACAGGTCTCTTTTTCAAACCAACACAGAAAAATACAAGGAATCAAACACATTTATCTTTACAGACGGTTCCAAAAAACTAAACAAGACAGGCTTTGGAGTACACATCCCTCAATACAACATAAATTATTCGTCCAGACTGCCTGAAAATGTTTCAATCAACTCAGCGGAAGTTATAGCTATAGGCAAAGCAGTTCACTTGTGTTTAAAAAATAACATCGCAAGTTCCATAATTTTCACAGATTCCAAAACTGCAATAAATAAAATCTGTAAAAACAGGGTATGTGCAAAAAACGACTACATATCCTTAGATGTTAAGCAAATCCTCATAGAAGCGCAAGAGAATATTAGTATCAAATTAGCATGGATACCTGGTCATACAAATATTGAAGGCAACGAAATAGCAGACAAATTAGCTAATATCGGTTGTGATTTGAATGTTCCAATGAACATAAAAATTGACTATATGGAGATGGGATCACTTTTCAAAAGCAAAATCAAACAAAATTTTGAGAATTTTTGGAAAACACAATTTGAAGGAAAAGGACATTGGTACAGACAAATACAGACGGACAAAATTTGGTTTTCTAAATTCCCATACATTGACAGACGACATATAACTGTCATCACCCGAATGAGAACTGGACATTGCCAAACAGGAGCACATTTACATATGATCAAAATAAAAGAAACACCGAATTGTGAATGCGGCCAGTACCAAGACCTACAGCACATATTTTTTGAATGCCCAAACAATGTTATCCCAAACTATAATCTATACTTTGAACTCCAGAAGCAAGGTGTCCCCTCCCCAATGAACATCAACATAATCCTAGCCCACCTAAACCAAAATGTCATCAAAATATTACTACAATTCCTCAATTTTAACAAAATTATACTATAAATCATACCCAATTCCCTATCTGTCTATACCTGGGTGCTAATAACCGAGGCAACATTTCTGGGTGTGTAATGCTCCGCCGTTGCTCCGGAGCGAGAAAAGTATTTACCTATGTTGTGTTCTATGTCTATAATAACTCCCCCTCACCCCTATGTATATATATATGTCTTAATCAATCAAGCAATCATACATAAATTACATTTGAAATGCAGGAATCTGGAAAGTAGTATCGCTTAAGGCGAGACAACACTACCTTCCACAGGAAGATCGGCCTGGCCAACTTCCCAAAGGGAAAAGGCCAAATATCAGGAAGAAGAAGAAGAAAATAAACCTTCTTAGTCTCAGTAACTAAGCTCCTAAAATAACTAATTTTGAGTCGGCGCCAAACAAACAAGCAAATGAATTAGGTAAGGCGTATAATAGTAGTAGTAGTAATTTTATTCAGCCTTTCGCTATACATTCCAAAATGATGGCATCAAGTTGCGCGGTGACATTCTGATAATTTTTTTGAAGTAATGATGTTCGTTGATTGTTCGTTTGGCGCCGACTCAAAATTAGTTACTTACATTAGTTTAGGAGCTTAGTTACTGAGACTAAGAAGGTTTATTTTATTTTTTACTTTTCAGTTCCGTATTTCGTCGGTTTAATTTTTTGTTAAAAAGTTTTTATTTTTCAATTTTTTGTGGCTAAAATCTACTTATTATAACCTACTTGTTTTTTGATTACTTCCAAAATACTTACTTACCCACCTTACTTCAACTATTACCAGTTAAATAATATGATTATCTACTTTTACTATTTGTTGTAATATAAATTATTTTTGTTGTTCTGGTTAGTTTATTTCATTATTTTGTATATCATTCCATCCTCTCATAGAATATAATGATTTTGACAGATGTGAAACAAAAATAATGTCAGTAGCGATCTGTCATTGTCAACTACGTATGTGTGTGCCAATGTTCACAAGTGAAAAATCAATTATCCCCTATTTTTCTACCCGTAAGGGTGGATAATTTCATTCGAAATCCAAATATAAGGTATACCCTATCTATTAAAAAAAGAATCATCCAAATCGAAGAACCCAGTACGAAGTTATGCCTGATAGAATCGGTTAACGGACCAGAATTCAGAGGGTGAGTGATCAATATCCTTCATTTTGCTACCCTTAGGGATGGATTTTATCTTTTAAATTCAAATGGGACCACCTTCGAAGTACACTCTATCCACTGTAAAAAGAATTATCGGAATCGGACGTCTCAGTAAAAAGTTATGCGTGATCATATATAAAAAAAAAATATACGCGTTGACTAGAGAACCTCCTCCTTTTTGGTTTCGTCGGTTAAAAATACATTCAAACTATTTCTAGGCAATAAACATTCATGCACGATTTTCACCCTTTTTGCCTTTACATATTATTGCAGGCAATCAATAACACTTGATAGCGATTGTAACTACCTTTTTTTTAGTATGTTCCTTGCAGATAATATAATTATAATGAAAGGGACGGATGAATAGAGATGGAAATTATAATAACCTTTCATTTGCATTTATAGGTTGAATTAGCAACAAAAATCTTCCATTTTGTTTAACACTCCCCTCGATATTCCACCCTTTCATCTCTATAATCCTGGACTCGGATGTCACGCAGGTAGCTATAGCTGCCTTCGTGGTGACGTTGGTTGTTGCCCTGGAATGCAGGATCTGCTAACCGAAACCACAAATGTGCGGCTGGCTTCTGTTTGTTGACTCCGTTGATTTGTCGTTTTCTACCAAGTGTTGTTCATCCTTGCACTTCTTCACCGTACTGATGAGGGCGAGAGCCCAAAACACGTGTCTACATTTAACACTTCTCTTTGAGGGCTATGTCCATTAAATTTCTTCCATTTTGTTAAACAGTCCCCTTGATATTCTTCCCATTCATATCTATAATCCTGGACTCGGATGTCATGCAGGTAGCTATAGCTGCCTCCGTGGTGACGTTGGTTGTTGCCTTGGAATGCAGGGTCTGCTAAGCGAAACCACAAATGTGCGGCTGGCTTCTGTTTGTTGACTCCGTTAATTTGTCATTTTCTACCAAGTGTTTTTCATCCTTGCACTTCTTCACCATACTGATGAGGGCCGAGAGCCCGAAGCACGTGTCTACGGTTAACACTTCTCTTTGAGGGCTATGTCCATTACATTTCTTCCATTATGTAAAAAAATTTAAGTGATCCATAGATGCATATTTTTTCAAAGACTAAAATAGTATGTTTTTACAAGCTTTCACTTAGTTTCACCTGCCCCAATGTGTGTAATCATATTTTACAAGTTAAATTTGACCCACTTCTTGAAATTTGGCAGGTGTTCATAGTTCCCGTGACAATGCATTATGGAGTTTTTGTTAGATTGACTGCTCCAAGGTGGCCAACGATCTCTGTTATTATGGTCCAATTCTATTAATAATTGGTATGTGGGGTTTTTTGGGTCGAAGATTATGAATTTTTTGTCAAAATTCACAAATTTAAGATGGCGGACTACTTTTGTAATTGTGCTCCGACTCTATTCAAAATTGGTATGTGGAAGTTTTCGGGGTCGAAAATTATGAATTTTTTGTCGAAATTCAATAAATCAAAATGGTGATTGATCTCTGTGATATGGTCCGATTCTATTCAAAATTGGTATGAGGTTTTCGGGTCGGAGATTATGAATTTTTTGTCAAAATTCATAAATTCAAGAAGGTGGACGAGTTTTCTAATTATGGTCCGATTCTAAGCAAATTTGGTATGTGGGGGTTTTCGGGGTTGATGATTATGATTTTTTGTCAAAATTCAAAATGGCAGGTGCAAGATGGTGGACGAGTTTTGTGATAATGCACCGTTTTCATTCAAAATTGGTATGTCAGGGTTTTTAGATTATGAATTTAATCACAGATTATTGAATTTTTATCAAAATTCATAAATTGAAGATGGCAGCTCCAGGATGGCGGACAAGTTAATCTTCAGATGGTCTCCTCATTGAAGAACTATATAGCTCAGAACTTAAAGGAAAAAGGCCTCATAATAACGATGTTTTAACAAAAATGCATAGATTAACGACTACTTACTAAAAAGCACAAAGTAAAATAATTAATAAAAACCTTTTTAAAGGCAAGCCTTTATTCAAATGCGCTAAAAAGTAAAAAAAGCATTGCTTTGGATGTGTGACGTAGGTTATTCCGTGAGTTATAGATTAAAAAACTTGTTGCTTTTGTATTCGAATCGAAAACTTTGCGCGACAAGCTCTTGAATCTATAACTTACGGAATAACCTACGTCATATATCCAAAGCAATATTTTTTTTACTTTTTAGCAAGCAATATTTTTTTTACTTTTTAGCAAGCAATATTTTTTTTCTTATATATATATATATTATTTTATATATTTTGATCAACATAAACTCTTACAAAAGTCAAGAGCCAACATCTGAAATAGTAGTCCAGAGTACTATTTCAAATTCCAATAATTTGTTTTGGCAAAAAATGGTCTCCTGAACAGGGATATTGGTTTTTTGCCAAAGTTGATCTGACATTGAGAAATAACCAATGTCTGCAAATATTTCAACCAAGATGCACCTGAATAGGAAACAGCCATGATTATTAGTTATTGAAAAATAACCAATATCCAATGTACAGTTGCGTGCATAAAAAAGTCGTACAGCAGTTATAGGCTATGTGAGTCAGGCTTGTCAATCTTAATTAAACTTCTTATCGACTTTGACAAGTAGTGTCAACATTTTTGACAAATGTGTAGGTGTACTACTTTTTTATGAAATCTGGAAAATCATAGGCAGGTTTACACCATACTAACCTTGTACGACTTTTTTATGCACACAACTGTACTCTTGAATAAGGCTGAATGTTAATATCACTTTTGATGATCTATTTGAAATAAACTAAGGATATTGTGCTATAATATTCATGTTGAGCCTCATTTCAAAACTGTCAAAAGTATTTGAAACTGATTAAGACAAGATTCTGGTATCAAAAAGGAAGTGTATTGGGGTCCGAGCTTTTGGATCCGCGGTGTTTTTGTATTGTGGTCTGAGCGGTAGGACCCGTGGCTTATTGGTATTATGATCTGAGCACTTCTGCAGATGATAGATCAAATAAAAGATTTCCTTAAAGGTTATTATGAAAATATGTTACCAAAGAAGAAGTATCAGGTTAGTTATGGATAAATTTGTTTTAAAAATATTTTTTCACTTATTTTTTTAAATATTTTCATGAAAATTAGGTGAAGCACACTGTAGAGATATAATGCATAAGACCTCAACACAAAAAGACCGCGGAACCGAGCGCTTGGACCCCAATACACTCCCCTGAGACTTTTCTTTAGTAACATATTTTCATAATAACCTTTAAGGAAATCTTTTATTTGATCTATCATCTGCAGAAGTGCTCGGATCAAAATACCAATAAGCTGCGGGTCCTACCGCTCAGACCACAATACAAAAACACCGCAGATCCAAGAGCTCAGACCCCAATACACTTCCTTTTTGATACCAGAATCTTGTCTTATCAGTTTCATATACTTTTGACAGTTTTGAAATGAGGCTCAACATGAATATTATTGCACTCCCTATCAAAATTATCTTCCAATCACCTTAAATGCTTGTGAAGCAGCACTGGCTGCAGGAGCATATGTATCATACTGGGATGTGAACCAAGGAGCCATCAATTGCTTCAAATGAGGGGCAATATTACGTTTTGCTTTGAGTACAATTTGATGATGTACATTATGAGTTGCCTCCCGCACACCATTGTCAATATCAGTAGCTAATGTGTTGTAGAACCTTGGCCAGACCAATAAGACGGATTTAACGGCTTCTTGCTCAGAGTTTTTGATCAGGTCTGCCAATTCTTGCAAGCCCTAAAAAGATTGGCCATAAACGCTAGAAACGATAAAGGGGATAGACACCTTTATTTTTGTCGTGTTATCCTTCTTCGTAATTTTTTTCAGAACTACTTGGATATTGGGGTCCAAAGATGCATCAAATTCTTCTGTAGTGGCAAGGCAAAAGCCAAGAGCGGAATCTTTGATTCCTGAAAATCCAATGAACTGCGGTATGGATGATCCAAGAAGTTCTGCACTCCTTCCACTACTTGAGGGCTGCAATGAATTCACGAATATTATTTTGTAATTTAATGATAGAGAAGATCCTTACTCTTGCATTATTTTTTGTTCTATTGGCCACCTTATGTTTACCACCCATTTCAAATTTGTCTGTTTTATTTTTTATTTATATCGTACAATATTCGGTGGAGGTGAATTTCGAAGTTACATTATTACGTTCCTATTTTTTATTATTGACAAAGACAAGTGTCAACTGACAAGTGACTTCAACCACCGTATAGACAAAGAGTAGAGGACAAGAGAAATCACTTGCCCTATTAATGAATGGAATAGTAAAATTGTGTTGGAATCCTTGAAAGTTGACATTTAGCCTGTCATTCTCGTTTCATTCTTAAAATTCGATATCTAGTTTAGTTCTGGTTTAGCTAATCACGAGCCAGATTAACATGGCAGAAAACTTTTCGGGTATATTCGTATTTGCAAGATTAATAAAATAATTATGTTTTTGGGTGGAATTAAGTATATGATGAGGCTATATTATCATAATCAGTCAAAAAATTGATTCCGAGATTACTTTGATTGAAATATTCACATGTTATATTTATTTTTATGGTGATCACTGCATTCGTAATGCATTCGATGTGTTACGTACCTTATTGACAATCAGTTGATTGTTAATTATAAATATGCAATACACTGGAAAATCCTTATGATGGAGCGGATAATGCTTTTATGAAGTGTTGTAACTTACATAAAATTACTTAATTCATCTTTCAAACCAATAAAAGTACGGGACATGCAATCTTTCGCTTTCTGAAAAATCTATAATATACTAGTCTGAAGGAAGTGAGCGCTGCAGTGTTTTGTGATATATGTAAGGCTTTTAACTATTACGTAAAGCTCCATCTCTACAGCTTCAGAGGACGAAGCTTCAATTGGTTTGAGTCCTATCTGAGTGAAAGAACTCAAATTCTGAAAACGGATAGTATCTTAGCTTTTGGGCAAATTAAGAGGTGTTCACTATTTTGACAGACGACTATCTTATCACAAGAACTCAAATTACCATCTTAGTAAAATGACTCGTATATGTATAAATTAATTTGTATTTTCTCTGAACTACTTTTGCCATTGTAATAATGTTTTTCAACTTTTGAATTTGAATGTATTTAATAACTAGCAAGTCAAATAATTTTATTATTACTTTTAAATTTATTTTTTATAACACACAAAATCATAGAGGTGACACCTATCATTTGTGAGGTGAAGCTTAGAGCTAATGACGTGGAATTTAATGACACGAAATTTCGTGCACATTAATAGGTCACCAACAGATGTTAGTATGGGCCAATCCACGACACCAAAAGTCGTACTCCTAGTGCATGATATGACAATTTTCTGACTATAAGTATATTTGATTTGGAGATGGAAAACTAAATATAGTGGACCCTCTGTGACGGTTCGGAAATCACTAACCAAAATCAAGATATCTTCATAAAATGAAAAGTCCACGCTTACTTGTGGAATCCATGTGTTAATTAAAAAAGTAATAGTTATACTAATAATATTCATTAGCCTTGTCGATCTTGGGAGTGCTTGGTTTAGATCGCCCTCCTTCTCTTATTACCTCATGCGGGGTGTTAATGAAAATTGAAAAAGAAGCTGATTCAGATTATTGTTTTCTTTCCTTGCCTTTGTTAGTAGGGCTCACCTTTTCCGGATAAGTAATCTACGGTAGCTGTCGCACACCAGGATTAATCGATTTCTCAATTTCATCAACAGATTTTATGATATCCACAATGAATTCTCTGATTTTGTTCAGGTGAGAAGATTGTTTGGAACGTAATAGTCCGGCAGAAATGGGCAGTGAATGGCTTATTGGTGATAGTTTGTATCAGAAAGTTTAATGGAACAATATCATCGGGAACATTTTCCAATCCTCTCAATTTTCAAGTCAATTAATCGTCTAGAGACATCAGTCCACTCTCCTACCTCTTCTCCTTCCTTCGTGGAAGTTTCCATGATTCCAAAAAGGCCGTTTGAGAATAAATCACATTGGAAAAACCGCAAGGTAGACTTCAAGAAAAATCGAACAATCATCTGATTTTTGACAGACAGATGTAAACATTGTAGTAAATTTCATCTCATTTTCGCGCCAACAGTTCTGTGCGGGATCTTGTTCGTAGAACTATAATCTTTGGTATAGATTTCTCATTGCGGTGCTTCAACCACAGACCTCATTCTGTGGCTTCAACACAGTGTGTGTCGGCATGTTCTAGAAAGAGAGAGGATGTGAAGTATAGAAAGAATAAAGGAAAAACATTGAATATACAAAAAAATTCAAATAATTAACTGATAGTCATATTCATAACTATTATACCAATTGGATGAATTTTACAGTTCCAATGCTTGAAAAATTGCGAAGAATCACTTGTTATGTCTAATCTGTCAAGTTTGATATTTTTAGAGATATATTGCTAATTTTTTTTGAATATTAAAGAAAATAGGACATTGAATGTTATATAGTGATTGTCCGCCGTTATTCAACGTGCATTCCACATAAAGATTAAGTGTTTGTGAAGTCCTAAGTCCTGCCGTAAAAGAACGTGCATTGCTAAAGGTAACTGTAACGCGATCCGATTATCGACAAAATTGTGATTTATTTAGAATAATTATATAGATATAGATGGTCATCCCACTTGATTCTACCAAAACCCTCAAATAAAAATATACAATAATGTATTACTCTGAGACTAGCACCCTCGATTTCATTCACTCGGTACACCCTCCATGTCTGGCAGTCATTTTGTTCACAGAAAAATTGCACACAGAACTTAAACAATGTGTTTAAATAAGAGACACTTCCTCTGGTTGTGGTTTAAGAACATAAGAACTACATTTATGTATCTGATTTTGACATCTAAAGGGAAAGACGGGTCTCACTCCATCTAATGGTAAAATTAGAACTACACTTGTGTACATTTTCCAATGTTACCAAGGTAATTTGAATTCTCCATCGTGCAGGACTTTCTCCAGACGAGCTTCGTGTCATGTGTTGAGCGCAGTCTTACATTTCACGCATGCGTTTGACTATGATTGTTTATTCAACACCTGCGTAATTACAGTCCAACTTTATTCAATTCACCTAACTCTTCGGTCTGTTTCTTTCCAAAATCTTATGACACCGTTGTATATTGTTGTAAAGTGTATTCGTGTATTACAGTCCAACTTCATTCAATTCACCTACTCTTCGGTCTGTTTCTTTCCAAAATCTTATGAAACCGGTGTATATTGTTGTAAAGTGTATTCGTGTAGGGTGGCCCTTACATTTGTATAAAAAAAAATCCAAACAAACAGTTGGCAACAAGGCCATTTGTTATAGAAAACTGCAAGCTTTCACATTGACATTTCAGGTTCTACCGATAGATGTTTCACCTTTGACTAGAAATAAATAAAAAAAACACAAATGGCACTATAATTTAAATAACAAATACTCAAGATAATCAATAATACCATAAAGTGACTCCCGATGTGTTTTGTTGTAATGGTAGGACGGTATATCACATAAGGTTGACTTAACCTTGAATTCTACAATTAAAGATGACTTCAGAGGATGAAAATTACACAATGGAGGTGAGAATAATATGAATTCCAAATTAAAGTACTTAGTTACCTTATTATTTCTTTATAGAAAATCGCTTGCAATGAATCAGTTCAGGTGGTGGTACGTTGTAGACCTCTGAGCGAAAAGGAAATAGAATCAAAATGTAGCAGTGTAGTAAAAATGTATCCCAGCCGAGGGGTAATAGAAGTCGAAAATCCGAAGGCCCGCAGTGAAAATGAAAAGAAAAAAATCTTTACCTATGATTCCGTATATAATGAAAGGTACTTTCACAATTTTTATGTGCTAAATACATAATTTGAATGACAAGAGCAAGAAAACTGACTAGACGCTGTGGTGTTACACAATCAAAAATTGCACAAGTAACCCCTTCACCACACTTAGGTGCGCATTTTGATAACTAAGTTATCATCATCAGTAGGTAAACTACACTAAATTGTTACATGTTATTACAATATATACCTGGTGTTTCTACTTGGGTTATTTTATACTTATTACTGTTCTGCAAATCGCTAATGGGATCTTGATGGTTCTATGGGGATTAAAGTAAACATGGTGGAATTCATCCGCCCTTAATCGTCATTAGGTACATTTTTACTATGATTTTCGTGGATAACTATAGTCTCCAGGCAATCTAATTTTCTATTGGCGTTAACCGGTTTTATCATCCTCAAATTATGAATATTAATTTTGTGAACAGATTTGATCATATGGTCTGCTATACTTGACTAATTCTCTCTTCGGTCATGGGTCACATATTCTTGGAACTTTTAGAAATTGAACGTTTTGTCTGTAGTAGACTTTGTCACAATTTTGACAGCTAATTTCATAAATTCCCGACTTATCCAGCATCTCATTTTTGTCCTTTGGGTTTCCTGATAACAAGTTATTTCTATTGCTATAAACTGCTTGGAGATTCACATTCGGAATATAGTGTTGAGACCTCTTGTTAGTTTTGGATTGAAAGGAATTCTCATGAATCTTCTGCTTTCCGTCGTTTTTCTCAGAGTGGTAGTTTCATTCGCTAAACGTATGAGAGAGATAATATACTTTATTGTCCAAAAATATTACATCTTGTTGACAAAGCAATCGTATAATATTAGCCTTGAAGTTAACCAAATAAAGTAAAAGTAAAATAAACACAAAAACAAGAGATCACGAGAACAACCTGCAACATTACAACATATTAAATGTAAAATTGACCGAAGAAAACTAGGTAAGGGCAGGACACACTATAAAATATTAAGAACAAAGTATGGGTTAAAATGTATCATAAAATTCTTGTAAACTATAATAGGGTCTATCCAACAAGAGCACTTTGATTTCTTGTCTGAAATTTGTATATGATCTAATTCATTTCATGCCTTTTGGCAAGTGATTGTAAATCTTACAGCCTTCATAAATTACTGAGTCTCTAACTAGGGTTGATGATGCAATTGGTAACTTAATGTTCCCAGCTTGGCGAGTGGTGTGATGTGTAGAGGCAATGTCAAATTTGTTGTTTTTTAATTGAGCACATTGTTTCCATAATAAAGATTGCAAATACGGTTGAAATTGTGTGTTTTTTAAAAAGGGGTTTACAGGAAACGCTTCTTTCTCAAGACTTGATCTTTTTTATTTCATTTTGAAAACGATAAGTGCTCTATAAAGTGCTCTGTCTAAACTCCTAAAATTCGCCAGTCCAAAGTATATTATTAAAATTGGATTTTTGATAATCAGTATCTGCAGATCTTATGAAAAGTTTATGCAATACTTTTATTGCTTTTAGAGTACATTTGATCCAAAAGTGCTTAAACTAAACACATCCTTTGGTAAAAAAATCGCTAACAAGTGAAAAGTACAGAAACATCAAATTAGAATTAATAAAAACTAGTGATTCTATCTCCCCCATAAATTCGTTTTCTACACTGAGAAAAGTTGACATGTCAAATCTAAAGAGTGTTCAGCCCTTTACTGCATTAAATGATTGAATGCGTTTCACCCCAGCTGCATGGACAGAAAAAAACAGGTGATGAAGATGAGTGGAAACAATATCTTATGTTCAAAGGAGTGTTACACAAGTAAGAAGAGTGAAGAGGAATATTTAAAGGCACTTCAAATAAAAGTAAAAGTTTTGGAAAAATAATTGAATGAAAAAGATATTCAAATAGAATAGAAAAATGTTGTGATGAAAAAAACAATGATTTAACAGGAAATGACTAAACTGGCTACAGAAAATAAAGAAAAGGATAATTACATACAAAGACTGAAAAGGGCCTCAGTCGATTTTAAGGACAAGTTGTTAGTTCAGAGGAAATATTCACCAATGGAAAAATAATCAAAAAAGGTACATTAAGCAGTTGACCACTGATATAAATCTAATTTCACAGAGAAATGGTGAGCTACAAAAAGAAGCGGAAACAACAAAAACACAGCTGAGTATCTGGAAAGAACAGATGGCTGACATGAGTGCAATCAACAAAAATTTGGAAACAACAATTGATAAATTGAATCAAACTAACAATAGGACATGGGATTTCGAAAATGAAGTGCTTGAATCTGAAAAATATTAGGACGAGAAAATAAGTAAGCTGAGCACTGGCTTTGTTGAATCGGAAAAAGAAATGATCACAATAAAAGAACAAAATAAAGATTTAAAGGACAAGTTCAACGAAGCTGCAGAACAAAATATGAAACTTGAAAATGACTTTCACTAATTAAACGAAATCAACCGTTCCATGATGTCTCAATTTTATCAATTTGCAAACCAAACAGTCCTAATCACATATTGTTTGAAAGTACACTCGACATGGGCAAAAAATTAATGAAAAATGACTTTATAGTATTTTGGCCTAACATTATCCACTATAAATAATACAAATATTCTGCTGTTATCACGACCATACTCGTTCAAGTCAAGGAACACGGACCAAACTACCTATGAAAATAACCTAAACGTTCAGAAATACCTTCACCATAAAAGTCCAGCAAATATTGCTTTCTTAGAAAGTCAAACTTTAGCACAAATGGAGAGCATCTCAAGAATTCTGGCAAATGGGCTCTTACTAAGTCGATCCTGGGATTCATCATGGATAAATATGAAAAGCCACAGAACCAAGGAGTGTTATGAATGATGACATTCCCACTGAGAGATGACCAAGGGTCTTTTTTAGGACATCAGGAAACGACCTTTAAATATTCAGTCCATAAGAAATGAAACTGACGAATTAACTTTACTTTTAGATAACTCTGAGTACCCTGATATTCTTTTAATAACAGAACATTGGCTTAATCCTGATGAAGCTATGTTTTTACCTCATTATATTTTAGTATCTAAATATTGCCGAAGTAAACATGCTCAAGGAGGTAGTCTAATATTCATTCAGGAAGAATTTTTGAAATATAATAATTTTATATGACATGTTTTTTGGGTAACCTTCCACAGTCTGAAAATGAAAATATAATCAGGAAAATCTATACAAGTGTAGAAAGGGCAAACTGATTAGTTCACCCCGATAAGTTGAAAAAGCAAAAAAGACTCTGCGAGCAAAAAATCCAAATTATAAAACAATTAAAGGAGATTTAGAAGATTTTGAGAACGGGGGCAGATATAGTCCCCGAAAAGTCAAGCAAAAACTATATAGAGAAGTATCTTTTGAATTTTTTAAAAATTTTTTTGATAGGCAAATTCAGAAAACGGCACGTTATTGACAAATTGAATCATTTTTCCATAGGAAATATAATTTGGTGAACGCAATAACTTATCGGGGTGAACTAATCAGTTTGCCCTTTCTACACTTGTATAGATTTTCCTGATTATATTTTCATTTTCAGACTGTGGAAGGTTACCCAAAAAACATGTCAAGAAACGTTGTTCCTCCACAAAAAACCACATTCATTCAATAATAATTTTATAAATTTTGATAAGCACAACGATTTACTCGAGGAGAATGAATTTGAATTCTCAATCGTTTTCAACGGAGAACTTAATATGTTCATTATTTGTATTTATAGATCTCCCACCATTTTTTATTTAAATTGGAGACACTTCTATCTTGCCTTCCACTGAATGCTTCAATCTTATTAGCGGGTGATTTCAATATCAATTTTTTGAATAACTCTTTACAATGTAAGAGATCCTTGGATGATTTACTAAATTCTTTCTACTTGACAATGCATGTTAAAATGCCTACACGGATTTCTAAATACTCTTCGAGCCTTTTGGACTCTGTTTGCTCTAACCTTAATGAGGTCATAAGTTGTGAAGTGGTCAATGCTGGCATTTCTGACCATGAAGCGGTTTTATGTAAGTGTTCCTTCAATGTCACCAAGAATACTAGTGCACATGAAAAGTATGGTAGAATATATTGTAGAAAAAATTTGGAGAGATTTACAAAACTATGTATAGAGTCAACTTGGGCTCATGTATTGTAACGCGTTTCTGTAGGGTCGGGAATAATAGCTAGTATCTTTAGAATCGTTTAGTTATTTATGATGCCAAGACACTTTTTCAAACTATTTTTAAACTCAACTTTTACCCTTGGGCGTTTGATTTGATAGTGGTTTGCTCCAATTACCAGGGGTAGTAACAGATGGAGAACCGCATGTCCAGGGGTCTGGTTTTTTGACTTAATTGAAATCTCCAAAGGTCTGTAGGCTTTAATTACAGTCCTTGGGGCTGGAATCCGGTTGCCCAGACAGTCAGACAGACCTGTCTTTATCTTAACTTAAACACTGTTCTCATCCTTGAAAAGGGAAATATACTTTCCATAGAAGTTTCCAAATGTAACCACAATATAACAATCTTATTTAAACTTTAACTTATGTAATTTTCCCAATTTGAATTTATTACAAAAGGTTATGAAAACTTCAACAATATATTTTATTCACTAAATTGAACAGATGAACGTAAATTTATCAGTTTATAAGTTCCAACAATGAACATGAACTAGAATACCTATAATAAAATATAATTACATAATCTATTTGCGAGATGCTCGCTATATCTTGCTTTGTCTCCCCAGAGACAGATTTTCCTATATTTTACAATCAAAGTTCAGAAAGTGATTTTTTTGGTGTGCATGGGAATTAAATTCGTCCACTTTATGACCTAATAAATTAGTCTCAATACAAAAAAAACTTCACGGGCTACTCGTAATATTTACTTTGAGCTTCGAGGAAATGAAACAGAACCACTTTGATATCTCGACCCGCCCTCTGTCAAAGCCCAAATTGCGGTGATATCACACTCCTGATCTACCCCTAGCTAAGTACCAACTTAGCAGGAAGCAGTTATTTATGGCTAGGGTTCTGCGTACGAGACATCAACGTGTATTACTTATTTTATTCACAACTACTTCAACTTATTCAAATGCAAGTATCTTATAAAACCACCTTCAGGAACTTTATTCAGGATTAAAAAAAAGATATCTGTATATTAGTCTTATTGTCATTCTAAGATGAAAACCGTTACTCTGCAAGTATCTTGAGGAAAACAAAAACAAAATTGTAACTAGAGATCTAATTTATTAGCGCGCTAACTGCTCTCGTTCGGCCATGCAACTTGAGCAGATAGAAAAACTGACATATTGTGACCCTCGGCGGCACCTGAGATCGTAACTCGAGGTAAGGTGAGATCGAATGATTCATCGATCTCGTGCTATAGGATATTTAAATTCTACAGCATTGGAATAGATGCACAATGTCAAATTTACTATTTTGTTCAATCGAGTACCAGGACGCTATGAATTCTGTTAAACTCTAAATACCTGTCAGAGTCAGAAATGAAACAAATGCCAATGGCAATCCTCCCGAGTACGGTAGGATTGTCAATTAATACAAAATAAATGAAGTTACGAAGGTCAATTGGTGAGACAGCCTGCTATCGTAGTGATAGGAATTATGAATATATATTCTTTGTTAAACATAAATTAATCCGAAATAACAACTTAATAGATAACTTGATTTATCGTGAAAGTCACGGGACTGGAATATTTTACACCTGTGCAAATCGTATGAAATATTTAACGAAAGAAATGAAATCAATCAGGCGTTTCGCCAACCTGATAAACTCAGACAGCTATCAAACACAGTCGGTGGAAATATACACACAGGGCAATATGGTTATAAAGGTGTCTTGATGACACAATCAAATCAACAGTTTAGGTTTATACAGAATGTTTCACTTATGGTTACCTCACTACTCAGTTAAAACTTGCATGAATGCTTTATGAAAACTACTTTCTTGACGGCTCGCAGAACAATTGAAGTCACTTGTTCTCGGACTGGAAGAAAATAGAGCGATCCTAATTAAATCTTGGCTTTTATATCCACCGGACTTGAAAGAAATGTCAGACAAAAAGCGTATAAAGAAAGACCTCTCTTTTTGTCTGATTGATATAAGAACTGGACCAAAAAGCAGCTTATCTTTTTGTCCCTTTATGAAAAAGCACACTACGTTTTTACTAATATAAATTCATCTTTTTCTACCATTATAGTAAAAACAGTCATAAGAGTCTGTTGGTCTTTTTGTACGGTGCAAAAAGGCATCAGAACTTTCTTTTGCTCGGTTTTGTGATCATTTCAGTAGCTTTGTATATTTACGCCTATTTTCTAAACGGGCATTATTTTGTTGCCAGACAATAATTAATATTAAACCCCAAATAGGCAGGAACATACCAAAGTTATTTCAGACTTCTGGTTAGCCGTTCTTAGTAACGGAGCTTGGAAAAAATCCTTCGTTACAGTATTAACCGCCAAGGATCTGCTAAATGACTTTCACCACCAACTGATTCTTTTGTTTGATGAAGCATTTCCACTGACGAAAATTAAAAACAGGATATCTTGGATGACGAAATGCATAAAAATTTCGTACAAAATATGAGGTGTCTTCACTACATTAGAAAATATTTCTCTAAAAAATTTCATCAATTACTACAATAACTACAGGAATATTTATAGAAGGATAATTAAAACTGCCGAAAGAAACCATCTTAACCAAAGATTATCAAAAGTCAGTAATAAACAGAAGGAAACCTGAAAAATTGTCAATGAATTGAAGGGAAAAAACAATTCCGCTCCCGTTAAAAGAGAGCTGAACTCTGAAGAACTTAACACTTTTTACTGTTCATTAGCCACCAAACTTGCTGATGAAATAATGTTCGAAGTAAATCCTTTAGATTACATGAATCACATCGCCTTATCAAAATCCTTTGGTTATTTACCAACGTTCGCGAGTGAAATAAAAGAAATTCTTACTGAAATCAAAAACAAAAACTCTTCTGGATGGGATGATATTTCATTAAAAATGGTTGAAATTACCCAATAATGTGTTGGGCATTCTGGCAGATGTTATAAATTCATTAGTACTGAATTGCACATTCTCACCATGTCTAAAAATTGCTGAGGTCATTCCACTATTCAAAGGGGGTGATCCAAGTATACCAGCGAATTTCAGACCCATTTCTTTATTACCAACCTTAGCAAAACTTATTGAAAAACTGATGAAAAACAGATTATTGTGCTTTTTTGAGAAAAATATACGCATTCATTCCAAACAGTTTGGTTTTAGAGCTTCAAGAAGTACTAACGATGCAATGTTTGCTTTTCTTGAGAAACTTTACCTTCAACTGAATAATGGAGAGGTTGCTGCTGTTAATCACAACATATTGCTGCAAAAATTCGAAATTTATGGTTTTAGAGGAAACATTCTATTATGGTTCAATCATATTTATCAGGTCGTGTGCAAAAGGTGACTTTCAATGGGGTAAAATATGCTGAACAGGAAATAAAATACGGGGTATCACAAGGGTCTGTGCTCGGCCCATTGGCACAGTAACAATACAGTTACATTACAGAATAATATTGTAAATGATCTAAAAAAAGTTAAGCAGTGGTGCAGCGCAAACCTATTAATGTCCAATACTTCAAAAACGAATATTTTAACATTTAAATGCACTATTGATTACATGTTGCTCAATGAACAAATCATCAATTCCAAAGTAGATAATAAATTTTTAGGGCTACATATAGATAATAACCTAAGATTCGAAGATCATATTGTCACGTGGTGGGGTTGCTACCACGACTTAGTTCGAGTTTTGCTGAGAGAGTTCGAAAAACGGATTAAAAAACATAGATAATAAAATATATTGAATATAAGAGCAACAATTGTGAAGGTTGCAAATTCAAAAAAAATATGGTTTACTTACATTATTTATCAAATTCTCGATGATTAAACATTCCAAAGTGGACAACCTGTTGCCACACGGCAACAGTTCTGAGAACCGTCCTCTAGCAGGACCCCAATCAATCTCCCCGTTGGTATATGGATTTTTGTTTACAATCGTGATTGTTTGAATAAACTCAAACGTATAATGGGGAACAGTGCACAATTAACAAATATCTAAATTGGAACAAAAGTTGATAATAATATTGGTAAAATATTGACTCTGATTTAAACTATGCTTTTCGTGACAATATCAGAAAACTATCCTTTGAGTTGCTATGCCATAAGGACTATGTCTTCCACCATGGATTCTTTATCAGCAAGAAATGCATATTTCGCCCTTTGTGAGTCTCACTTGCGCTACGGGATATGTTTCTGGGTGCAAGTTCGGAAACTTTCACAAACACAGTTTTTATACTACAAAAAAGGGCTCAGATATATATGTCAAGCAGGAATAAGATATTCTTGCAGACCGCCTTTTTTATCACCATGAATTTTACCACTAGCTTGCCTTTTTATTTTAGAAACTGTTTGTTTGATTCATAAAAACTACAAAGGAGAACATTATGCATCATCAGTCGAAATATGAAACTCGACTCATATATAACAACGGTCTTCCTAGTCCCACAACTTCACTAATCAAATCCTCCATAATTTATAATGGAATGAAATTGTTCAACCATCTTCCTCTTCCCATCAGGAAAATAAGTAATATTATCTAATCCATATTTATTGGTTGATTTGAATATTATGGTGGTCAAAAATTTTCGTAAAGAGGTCAAAAAATCTTCAGGGAGCCTATTACAATTCATGTGTCATAGATAACCGTGCGAGAAAGTCGTATAGTGTATGCTCCACTAAAAAGCCCGCTTTTGTATCGGAAAAACTGTGAGTACCGAAACAAAAATTATATCCAGAAGTCAATACATTGAACCTTCATCCATTAAGTAATTAGTCATCAAATTATCGAATAATCAAGTTCAGGAACTGATAAAATTGACTATTAAAAGTAAGAAGATAAAAGTGTGAAGATAAATTATTGAATAATCAAGTTTAGGAACTGATAAAATTGACTATAAAAAGTAAGAAGATAAAAGTGTGCCAATTTCTTTTCGCCAACAAGAAATACAGATTCTTTCTGAACAAAACACTAGGATATATTATTTGAAATTAGTACGGTTCATTTGTCAGAAATATTCTAGAATACCGGAATAAGTCAATATGGTTAACTTGCAAAACAAAATAATTTCCTCCCAACTACTACATATGTAAGAAATGCTTTGGGGTAATACATAAAAGCTGTGCGATAAAAAAGAAAAATGAATATAAATTAATACAATATTTTTTTGTTATATGTAGTAACTGTATTGAGAATAACTCAGAAACTAGCTCTGTTGATGACAAAAGTCTACTCGAGCAGACTATAAAATAAAAATAAAATATTTGTTGATGAAGCAGTACAGAGAGAGGATGAACTAAATAACGTCATCAGATCACAACAGGAAATCATTACAGAATCCAATATGAAAATAAATGAACTCCAGGATATCATATATATGTTGAACAATAAATCTAAACAAATAGCATCAACACAAACAGCGATTGACACCACATCTAAGCTAACCCAAAGAACAGTTGAAATCAAAAATTCTGCATGGATGGGTGGAAATTTTAATTGAGGATCTAACGCAATTTGATCCAAGTAGTGAAAGTGTGTCGATTAGCACTCCAAGCGGCAGAAAATCCCCAAAAAATGGGAAAAATTATAAGAAAAGGGGAGTTAGTGACAACAAAAAGGAAAAGGCGGTAAAGTTAAAAAATGGCCATGCAATAGGAGATGAAAGAGAAACCTACGGAACTTAGCAAACTGCCTTTGATTCGACTAATGTTATTCTCCATAAAGAAAATATGGAGTAAAATTTTCCTCTGCATTGGGAAAAAAATCTCATCTTCAAATGTATTGGATTTGCATTTTGCATTTGCATTTTTTTATATTGAGAGGGAGTTTATTTTCGATACACCAAAGGTGGAGGTTTTGGACATAATTTTGTAATATATGGCAATCATCAATTGATTCAATTCTTCTGAACAATTTTAAGTCATCTGCGAATAGCAGCAAATTGCTTGAGATGTTGTTCCCAATATAATAATAATAATATCGTCTTTATTGTTTAAAAATAAAAGTGGATAACAACTTTTTTAAAGTGTTGGCGACATTCGGCTACAGCCGTTCTTCCATGCAACATAAATGGTTTGCAACAACAAAAAAAAAAGATTTATACATATACTGGTGACAGTTATAAGATTCCGTTAAAAATTGCGATAGAGTTTTAATAATAATAATAATAATAATTGAGGTGAAAAAGGAAGAGATAAGAACAATTCTCAATCTCTCCACTACTTGCAAATACAGCGCAATGCCGCGACAGTATAAATACACTAAATGCCTCCTTGTACACAAAACATAATTTTCACATATTTATTATAATTGAGCTACTAATTGTCTATTTGAAAGAATCCAGGACTTGATATGCTTCCTAAAGTTATGCCGGTTTTGAAGCGACTTAATGTGAGCAGGAATAATATTGAAAATTTTCCCTGCATTGTATGAAAAGCTCCGCTTAAATCGTGTGGATGTGTGCCTAGGGATACAATAGAGATCTCTAGCTCTTGTCAGACAGTTGTGATAGTTCCCAAGTTTCATAAGTTTGTCTAAGAGGTAGGCCGGTGTTTTGAAATGATTGATTTGATATACGAGTCCAGCTAGTCTGCTAAAAAACCTCTCTTCTAAATTCAAAATTTTCATATTTTCATAGGTTGAGGAAACAGTAGTAGTAGTAGGAGTATCTCATACAAGAATTTTGTATCTTTTGTAAAGTGTATTTATCCCTTGCTAGAAGTGAGGGCCAGTATATTTCGGAACAATACGCCAAACGAGACATAATCAAAGACTTGCATAATATTAGCTTAATGTTATTTGTGAGATAAAGTCTATTCATATATAATAATTTTAGAGTAGAATAGCTATGTTTTACCAGTTGTGACACATGCGTATCAAATTTCAATGTCGTATCCAGATGAAGACCAAGAGTTTTACATTGTTTCACAATGGTCAGTGTTTTCCCATTCAAAATTATTTCGAAATTTGGGTCGTTGGATATTTCATCAGTGTTTTGACCAAATAATATTAGTTGGGTTTTTGATTCATTCAGCAATAGCTTATGTGATCATTGATGAAGATAGAAAATAATAGCTAGGTTGCTACCTTGTGGGGCTCCGCTTGAAGCTATGAAATGGTAGGATTCGTGACCTCTAAATTCCACAAATAATATACGATATTGTAAGTAAGATTGAAATAAATTAATTAGATTTGTGTTGAAACCATACAGGTTGAGTTTGCGTAAGATTATTTGATGGTCTGCTTGTCAAATGCCTTTGAAAATCGGTGTAGATGGTGTCCATTTGAGAGTGATTGTCGAGGGCATTACTCACTGATTGTGTGAAACACATAAGGTTCGTGACGGTAGATCGTTTGCTCATGAAGCCGTGTTGCTTGAGAGTAATTATGTTCTTTAAGTTGGGGTATATAATGTGGTGAAGACACATCTCAAAGCCCTTTGCGAAATTGGAGAGCAGCGTGATTGGTCGGTAATTTTCAACTATATTAATTGCCCCAGATTTGAAAATTGGGCATATTTTGGCGATTTTACATCTTTCTGGGAAGCATCCTGTTTTCAAGGCAAGGTTAAAGATGGACTGAAGTGGTTTGGCTAGGATTGAGGCGCAATCTTTCACAAGAAAGCTTGGGATTGAATCATGTCTGGATGTGTGTTTGCCTTTCAGTTTCTTCAAACAGTTTAGCACCTCTATTTCAGAGAAGTAGTTAATAGATATAGTTGGATAGTTAGTCGGTGTGGTTGGTACATTGGCTACATGGTCTGGGATGGGGAATAGACACTTTTGAAAAACTCGGCAAAAGCATTTACTATGTTAGATGGATCGCTCAATTCCGTATCATTAAAATAGACAATACCAGGAATTCTAGAGGTTCCCATCTTATTTTGAAAGTATGACCAAAAATTTGATGGGTCAGCCTTGATTGAGTTCTCTGCTGCTGATCTGTACTGTTCATATGCAATTGATATTTTAGATTTAACAGATTTTCGAAGATTTTCGAATTGCTGTTTGTCATATTTAGAGTGGTTTTTCTTCATTGTTTTAAATAGTTTGTGTTTTTGTTTTATTTTGTTTATGATTTCTTTGTTAAACCAGGGAGGGTATTTATTTGTGAAGTTGGATCGCGTGGGGACCCATAGGTCAAGTATTGAGTAAATAATTGAGTAAAAGGCTTCCAAAGCTAAGTTTACATCTGTGTACTGGTCTAAACAAGACCAGTTGGCGTTGATGATGGCGCAGTATAATTCGGGAAAGTTCGCTTTGCGAAAGTTGTAATTTATTCTATTATTGTTGAATGATATTGCCGCATTGGTTTTGGGAAACGTTATTGAGACTTGTAGAGCTGGATGGTATCCATCTTCCGGGACAAAGGGTAGATCGTCATGGCACACGGTGCAGTCTAAGTTGGAAAACATCAAATCTAGCAGACGCCCTGATTGGTTTTGGATTTTATTGAACTGGTTTAGGTCATAGAAGCTGCTGAATTGCTTTATAGTTGATAAATTGACATTGAAAATATTTGCATCATGGGTAGAAAAGTAGGGTTGATTGAAATCACCTAAAATCAGTATGTTGCTGCCATATAGGTAGTCGAGGGATTCGAGAGTAGTAAAGAGGTTTTGGAGGTGTAGGTTGTTTACATTGGGAGGAATATAAATAACAAATATAAAAAATGATTTATGTTTGAATAGTACCTTACTGCCTACGATGTCTATAGTGATTAAGTTCGCGAAATACAGACAGGTCTATTTCTGATGCTTTACAGTCAGATCTGATACCCAACAGAGCATCTCCACCACGTGAGACTGCATTTGCCACAAGATTTCTATCACTTCGAAACAGCACATAGTTATTTGGTATTCGTTCAGAGCTGGAGATATTATCTTGCGCCCAGGTTTCAGTAATAGCAATGATGTGATACTCGGATGCTGGTGCGGATTTGAGGAAATTGTGGGTTTTAGTGTTGAAATATCACTTTGACTGGTCTGGGTTTGTCGTTGTTGCTATCGAAGCGCCCTACTCTGAATATTTTCGTACTGTTTGGTGGGTTGTTTGGTTGAACGGATTTGATGACTTCCAGGTAGAGTTCCTTGCCTTTTTCACTGTCTGCTCGATTTTCTGGGAGCACAAACATAACGTTTTTTTTGCGGGATTCACGTTCCGAAATTTCCATAATCATCTCGTTCATTTGTGAGGTATGGTTTTCTGAGTGAGAGGACTTGGAGGGGGTTGTATTGGGCCTTTTCAGTAGGTCGATTTCGGATTTCAGTTCTTTACATATTAATGGATTCAAATTAGTATCATACTTTTCTAGAGCTAATCATATTAGAGAGGGTTCGCTGATTCTTGCCTGGAATTTGAATACAGTGAAGGAGGTGCCGAATATAGGTCGATTGTCTGTTGAATGTGATGTTGAAGTGTGTGCCATGCGTTGTAACATTGCAACATTAAAGTTTGTTATTATTGCAGTTTACAGACCAACTAAAGGTAACCTTGACATTTTTTTCGAGCGATTATCTCTAGCACTAGACACTGCTATAGGGTTAACCAGGTGGGTCATACTTTGCGGTGGCCTAAACATTAATTTTCATGACAAATCCTGTTGTTATGTAAAGAAATTAAGTAATATATTCGAGGCATTCAACTTGAGTAGTAATAAACCGATAGTATCTACAAGAATGTTTACAGACACAAATAGACATGCATTGATTATATGGTGACAAATATTCCAATAATACTTTTCGACTGTAATTTAGTTAATCCGAATGTAGCCGATCATCTCTCATATATAATAATAATAATAATAATAATATTTCTTTATTTCTGAATTAACCTTATATATACATGTATACATAAAGCTAAAAAAGCAATGACGTCAAAAGTATAGCACATTTCAGAAGATATGGTTCATATAGTCATCTACATTGTACGGTTCTAGATCTAGGAGCAATTTTTTTATTTTTGTTTTGAACAGATTCTGGTTTCCTATTGATTTAATAGTATTCGGTAGCTTATTAAATATTCTTATACACATATAAGATGGATTTTTTTCAGTCAAACAAAGTCGATGTTTAGGGTAGTTTATGTTAATGGATCTGGTTTCATATCTGGTGTTTAATTCTTTGATTATTCCAAATTTGCTCTTATTTCTTTGTAAGAACATCAGGCACTCGTATAGATAAAGAGCATATACAGTGAAAATTCTTTTCTCTCTGAAAAGTCCTCTGCATGACTGTCTAAAATCCCTCTTATATATGATTCGAGTACCTTTTTTGGATAATAAAAATGTTCTCTACAGTTGAGCCTATTCCCAAAATATTAGTCCATATCGCATGACAGATTCAAAATTGGCATGGTATAGTGTTCTTAATGTTGGTTCATTTAAGTATTTTGCAGTTATTCTAATTGCATAGCAAACCTTATTTAGCTTACTAGCAACATATTCTATATGTTGTTTCCAGTCCAGAAAGCGGTCTAGTATGATACCTAACAACTTAGTATGATGATTTACTTCCAAGTTTTGTTCTTCCAATTTAATAAATTCTGGTTTGTTTTTCCTACTGTGACTTGTACTAAAAATCACCATGTTTGTTTTATCCTCATTTAGAATGAGTTTATTTTGTTGAAACCAGTTTTTTGCCTTTGTGTAGGTGTTTGTTGCTTCAATTGAGAGATTTTGTTCATCTTCCGCTCCCACAGCCAAATTTGTATCATCCGCAAATATGGTTATGTTCCCATTTCCATTTAAATTTTCTGTTATATAACACAAATCATTTATAAAAATTAGGAATAGAATTGGTCCTGCAATACTTCCTTGAGGTACTCCTGTATTATTATATAATATGTCTGATTTTTCAATGATTCCTTCCCTGGTTATTTTAATACGCTGTGTCCTATTTGAAAGATATGATTTAAACCACTCACCAGCATTTCCTCGTACACCATATATTTCCATTTTTTTCAATAAAATGTTCCTATCCAGGCAGTCATATGCTTTTAAAACCATATATCTATGATCCAAAAAAGGCTGTTATATCCAGAAAATATGACTGAATTCAGAAATCGTCCTTCTATATTAAATTGGGAAGAACTTTATCAACTAGACATCGACACAGCATTTACGCATTTTGTTGACAATGTAACATGGTGCTTTGATATATCTTGCCTAAAAAGACTGAAAAAAACTTTCAGGTCTGAACGGAGCTGGGTCATAACATGCATAACTGAAGAATGTAATTATCTTAAGGCATTACATAAACGGACTCAACAAGAAAATGCAACGGAACATATCAAAAACATATATAATCAACGTTTGAAACAACACAAACAGAATGTCAAACTAGCTAAAATCGAATATAATAAAAAAAGAATTAATAATTCTAGCAATAAATCTAAGGAAACATGGAAAATAATAAATAGAAAACTAGGATATGAAGTAATCACATGTGAGGAAGAACCTACTGTCATGTATCATGGTATATTATTGAGGGATTCAACCGTTATTGCAAATGCTTTTGCGGATTTCTTCTCTAATGCTGCTATTAATGCTCTGATGAACCACTTTGGGTCAGTCAAACCTGTCCTTGCCACGTACAACATCAAATACTATAAATACTATACATGAGTATCAGACTGATCCTATAACTGAGATATAAATTATTGAAACAATTAAAACCACAAAGAATAAAAATACATATGGCTTGGATGAACTATCACTTCACACTATTTCCAATATACTAGATCTCATCATTACTCCTCTGGTGTACTTAATGAACCAATCACTCTTTCAAGGGCGTTTTCCAGATATATTTAATAATTCCATTATATAAAAAAGGTAATAAGCAGGAAATCGAAAACTATAGGCAAATATCTTTACTAACATCGCTATCTAAAATCTTTGAAAGAGTAGTTGCCAATCGTATTACATCATACCTCGAAATGAATAATTTACTATGTGACAGTCAACATGGATTCAGGAAAGAAATATTTACGGAAACGGCCTCCTGCTATCTACTCAATCATATTCTGAAAAAGATTGATGATGGGGATTATGTTGCATCCCTTCTATTTGACCTATCGAAAGCTTTTGATACCGTGGATCATCTCAAATTAATTTCTAAGCTTTATGCTCTAAACTTTCCTGAACATGTAATAAACTGGATACACTCATACTAGACAGCACGAGATATGGTAGTGAGATATGGTGATGTTAATTCTAGAAAATATCCTGTGAAAATGGGTGTCCCCCAGGGCTCTGTCCTGGGACTCTTCACTATTTTTATTAACGACCTACCTGAACATATAAAAGCTCACATAACTATGTATGCTGACGACACTATGATTACAATCGCTAGCAATAATATCGAAGTATTGAAAGCGGAAGTTTTTAAAGTTGTTGATGAATTTGGATCCTGGTGCCAACGTAATTCATTAGTACTCAATGTAGATAAAACGATGACAGTGAACTTCTATCTTAGACGCCCAATTCCCAATCCGATAAAGAGTGATGTAGATATCAATTTATCTGAGAAAGTGAAGTTTTTGGGATCGCAAATAGATAGTCAGCTCACCTGGGATGATCACATAGACAGTGTCTGTAAAAAACTTAATAGTTCTTACTTTGCAGTCTCTTAAATAAAGTATTGTCTTGACACAGCTGGCTTGTTGACCATATATTATGCCTTAGCATACTCACACATATCTCAAAACATTCTCTGTTGGGATAGAGCTACAAATTTCCCAAGAGTTTTTGTAATTAAAAAAAAATCATAAAATTGATTTTTAAAGTTGGGTATTTGGATAGCTGTAAACCAATTAAGATTCAGAATCAAATCCTAAGCGCTCCCTTTATATATATTCTTAAGTGTCTGATGTACGCAAGAAAAAATCTGAAATACCTACCCACTCACTCAACTGCACATGAACACAATACACGCAACAGCAATACTTTAATGGTACCTACACATCGAACACTAGCATATGGAGATCACCACATTATAATGCAATAAAATTATATAATAAACTCCCACTGAAAATCAAGCAAATTCCTGGTAAACTTAAATTCAAAGCCGATGTGAAAAAACTTCTTATGAATAAATGTCTTTATAGCATACATGAATACTTGGATGATAACCAGCTATCTGTATATTAGGTTTGAATAGTGCCTTCCTGTTTGTAAATGTTTAACTCCATCTATTGCTATTCCTATATATGTTTTTTTTCATTTATTGTTTTTTGTATAGTACCTACTTATTTATTTCACTATAATATTTATATAATCTATTTATTTATGACAATCACTTTATGACATGCCATATGTACTACCTGTACCTGATTGGTTAATAAATGTCTATTCTATTCAGATGAATTCCTTATTGTCAGCTTCACAACTTATAATGAGAATTTCTTAGAAGTTAGATACATTGTGGATCCTTGACTATACATTGGAGTTTTTGAATAGGTATATATTATATTATATTACATTCTCTTTTTTTGTGGTACTGTGTATCTGCAATTTTTGTTTTGTTTTACCTTATTTTAACTTATACAGTATGCTGGTTTTGAAAATGTGTATGTAGCAATTTATATTAGTTCTAAGTAGCTTTGTCAACAAAATTTATTATTTTATGAAAATAAAGCATTTCTGATTCATAAAATTGAAAGTTTATGGCTCTGTGTATTAGAAAATTAAAACAAGCCATTTTGTGTAGAATATGGTGTTTTGAATCTGCTGGGATGAATGTGTTGGTGGGCTTTCTGTAGATGTCTATTTCCAAACCCTCTATATTTCAGATGACCAGAGTGTCAATACACATCATCCAAATACCTGAGCCAAATTTTTATGAAAATATTGACTTAGAAGTTTTAGATTCGTTTCGAATTTACTCATAAAAAGGTTTGCCAGGAATGGTGATAGACAATTGTTCGACTCCAAAAGTTCTTTTAAGTACTGCAAAGTTTCAGGAATAGGTACACTTGCATGAAACCAAAATCTTACCATCCGCCAAAGTTAAGTTTTTGATTCTATCGACAAACTCTTAAGAAGAAGTCAGGTGTAGCAGACCATATGATCGAATCTGGCCACAAAATTAATATCCATAATTTGAAAATGATCAAACCAATCAACGTCCTTAGAAAATTAGATTGCCTGGAGAATATAGTTATCCACAAAAACTATAATAAAAATTTACTTAATGACGATAAAGGGCCAATGTATTCCATGTTGTTTACGTTAATCCCCATAGAACCATCAAGATCCCATTAGCACATTAGCGATTTGAGAAACAGAAAATAAGTATAAAATATCCCAATTAGGAACACCAGGTATAGGCTTTTTATAGTCCCCCCCCCCTGTTAACTTTTGAACGGTACGACGTAGAACAATGGAAAAAAAGGTATTGTATGATATTACCGATACTACTTTTTGAAATAAAAGACATTGTGATTACCCGATAGATGGCGCAGGGGGAGAAAATCAACTACAAAATTTTAAATAGCATGGGGGGTCATGTGGCACATCGTTGAAAAGATAATTCAATTCTCTTTCCAAACATATTTTTTTTTTTCATTTCGTTCATACGTTTATTTAAAATACGTATTTTTTTATTACCGAAACTTTTGTCTCCTCCGAAACTGATTTTCGGCCAGATCCAATAGCCCAATGAACAGTGCCAGTTCTGTTGAATTTTTCAACCAGTTCCCTCAAATACTTTCGAGTTATTGGATGATCAGGGAATTTTTCATTAAAAATTCTCTCTGCTGCTTGGTAGTTCCCACGGGCCTCACCAAAAATGTAGATTGCTTCAGTTTTCTCTTCGATAGGACGTACACGAACCATGATAATGTTTCAAATTCAAAATAATACTAGTAGAATTAGAATGAAACTCTTCTTTAAATACAAATGCGATGATATAAAGAGCAGGTACGTAATGACATAATCATTGTTACATTAGAAATACTGAAACATCGACAAAATAATCCAATTTCATAATGGGAATTTCTAGGTTACTCCTTGATTATCAGTTTACTAAATCCGATAAATGATACTCTTTATAATTATGGTCAAGGCTGTAAAACGCTATTGTATAGCGAAACACGAGTCGTGGTTTTATAAACCCAGTTTAGTGAAAATCATTTAGTGAATTGAAGGTCTTTTGTTTACTTCAATATGGATTTTCCTCGACTATCGGCCGCATCAATTCAAAAAATCGGATTACTG
Source organism: Gonioctena quinquepunctata (assembly GCA_018342105.1). Classification (NCBI taxonomy): domain Eukaryota; kingdom Metazoa; phylum Arthropoda; class Insecta; order Coleoptera; family Chrysomelidae; genus Gonioctena; species Gonioctena quinquepunctata. Next base: position 177,557 of record JAFIRS010002111.1, on the reverse strand, counting down.
TATGGATTCAAAATTTCTACCTAATTAAGCTTTGAAACGAATTCGAAAATGAAAAATTATTTAAGTAATGAATCTTCCTCTAATGACTGTATTCAGTGTTACTCATCGCAATTGTGATTCCGTAGAACAATGGTTGAAACAATAATTGAATTAGCTTTTCAACGGTGTGCAACTCGACCACTATGCCTTTCAAAATTTTCAAGTTTTTATGCCCCCAGCGCCCTCTGTCGAGTAATTGTAATGTTTCTTCTCTCAAAAAGTAGGATCGGTAATACCATTTAAAATATTTGTTGTCCCATTGTTTCATATAAAACCGTTCAAAAGTTATCGAGATAAGGGTACCATTCAGATCCGCTCTTATGCTTGACATTTCAAATGCACATTGTGAAAAAACAAATCAACGAAATGATAAAAACAATTAGATGTTGGAAAGAGAATTGAACTATCTTTTCAATGATGTGCCACATAACCCCCCATGCTATTTCAAATTTTGAAGTTGATGTGCCCCCCCGCGCCATCTATCGGGCAATCACAATGTCATTTATTTCAATAAGTAGTATCGGTGATATCATACAATACCTTTTTTTTTCATTGTTTTACGTCGAACCATTCAAAAGTTATAAGGGGGGGACCATAAAAAGCCGCAAAGTCACATATCAAAGAAATGAAAAAAAAAATTGATGTTTGGAAAGAGAATTGAATTATCTTTTCAACGATGTGCCACATGATGCTCCATGCCATTTAACATTTTGAAGTTGATGTGCCATCTATCGGTTAATCACAATGTCTTTTATTTCAAAAAGTACTATCGGTGATATCATACCATATCTTTTTTTTTTTCATTGTTCTACGTCGAAACGTTTAAAAGTGAACAGGGGGGGGACTATTAAAAGCCGCACTATTGTAATAACATGTAACAATTTATTTAGTGTAGTTTATCTACTAATGATGATAACTTAGTTATCGAAATGCGCATAGAGGTGTGAAGTGAGTAAGTGTGGTGAGAGGATTACTTGAGCAAGACATCAAAATTTCTAAAACAAAAGTTTGTATATGTTTCTAATTCTTTTATGAATATTTGTTTAGATAAATAAACCCTTTCAGTTCAAGCCAACAGAGTATTTATGATGAAACAGTTAGACCTTTGGTAGCATCAGTTCTTGATGGATATAATGGTTGTGTGTTTGCTTATGGACAGACTGGAACTGGAAAAACTTATACCATGGAAGGAGCAGAAGAAGAGGATATTGGTATCGTCCCTAGGGCTTTTGAACAGATTTGGGCTCACATTGACAGGAAAACTGGTGTGGAGTTCTTGGTTAGTGTGAGATACTTGGAAATATACATGGAAGAAATAAGGTGAGACAATATTTCTGGCTTTAAATCATAGTATGGAATATTACTACCTCAGGCTCAACAAAATATAACTATTATGATTTCTTATGTATTGTTTATATCAAGGAAAAACGCAGTTTATGGAAAATACACAGATTTGGAAAATACATTTTTTTGTAAATAAACAAGCCTCTCTAGCCACCAAAAAAAAAGAAAAAAATCCGGCAGTCAGTCTTAAATTAAAAAAAAAAATTGTGTGGTTTTATGAAACCACGGTATAAGTGAAACTTTTTTTCGCATTGTAGACATTTAACTAAACATTTTTGGAAAAATATTCGATTTAGGGTATTAAAATCGCATCATCAATCTTAATTTCATACTTGGAAAATGGGAATGATTATGGGAAATGATAACTAGGTCTCCAACTATATTCATACGAAATATGTTGAATAATAAATTCAAGCACTCAAAATTGAAATAAATACATAAACAACAATAAGCACCAGCCAAAAATTCTAATTATTCTAATAAATTCGATATAAAAACTATGTTTACTCACCAAGATCTTTTTTCCTTTTTCTATAAGCACGAGCTCTGTCGGCGTTCTGTCTTTTACGGCGTAAAATTAATTCATCTTCATTCATTTTGCACTATTCTTGGCTTTTTCCTCGTTGATCAGTTTTTCGGACTCACTAGCTGTGTCGTTGTTTATCAAAACCAAAAACATAGCAACATTTACATTAAACACTGATAAAAACAAACAAATAGCGTGGAGCACTGGCACAAATGAGTAATAGTCTATACACTACACGGTCAGCTGATGCGCACCGGCGCCGCCGTATTGGCCTCGGTTGCTCTGTCGATCTCCTTTCACTTTACCCCTACTCCGCGGCCGACCGTCACGCGATATGCAATAGATGGACGAAAAAATTTGTGGCGATGTAATAAAAGTTTCACTTTAGAAATGTTTTTTTTTAAATCCATTATTTTTACGACGGTAAATATCCAGTAATTAGACTCGATGATTTGGGACATGCCGTTTGGGGTAACCAAGAAACGAGCTTCCAGAAGTACAAAAGGCCTTATTTTTCAGCGCTATTTTGGGTCACTGAAAACACTCACCATTCATCCTCCTTTTAACGAAAACACCACACACACACACCCTTATTCACGTGTTTTTAGTACTTTCTCATACGAAAAATTGCTTGCATGTTGTTGACCCCCCTATTTCTAGTCTACAGCCTAAGTCACGCCTTCGGCGTGGATGTTTTTGAAGACCGGACAGAGGCAGGCCGAAGGTCTGCACAAAATCGAACCCGTTCAATATCTTACGTTAAAGAAGGGAACACAACCTAACCTAATTTGGCTAACCTTGTAATGGAAGTTGAATGCAAGCCAACCAACCGTACGAAGTAACGCTTCACTCTGCTCGCGGACACTTTGTTAGATGTGACTTTTCTCGTTTTTTACCGAATTATTATTGAGGCACAATAGTGACAATCAGTTACTAGATGCAAGTACATGCAGATGTCGACCAATAGACAACACCAAGCCAACTAATTGAAACCTCATGATTGACTGTTTCTTCTTCCACAGGCACATACATTCAATCCAAAAGGGACATTTTAAAATTGAATAAATTTCTTCAAAATACGTGATTGCCAAGATTTATTTTTATTTTTGAGCTTCTAGAGCAATAAACTCGCGTAAACCAAATATTTTGGTGATATGCGAATTCTCCCTAAACTGCATTTTTACCCTGAATAAAAAACCTCTGAAATTAATTAGGGATTTAACAGCAACAATATTTTCTCCACAGCATTTTTTGCTCTCAGTCAAGATAACGTAACTTTTAAAATAAGGAGGTCTTCACATCAACACCAACATTTACAACATATCAATCACTATATTATCCCTTCGTACTTCTTTTATTTCATTTCAATTTTTTGTTGACTCTTGATTAAGATATATTTATTCATTCAAAATTCATTCATAATATTGAAAGTATGTTATCAAACCTTTGAATATATTATCAAAGAAGCAGACATGGATATGTTATATAGTTTATTTATTTGTGTTAAGGTAATTCAACAGAACGAACGTTCCAATTACAGAATTACTTTAGTAACTATACAAGTATGGCGGTAAATAGGTGAATCGCCCTGAAACTAAATAGTAAGTTACTTAGCACACCTAAAACTTACCCTAAAAGTACCATTACACGGCATGTGGAGTGACTCGCCTAGCGTGTGGAGTGACGCGTCTGGCGTGTGAACTGACACGCCACGCGTCGTGAGAATGGTGCGGCATATTGTATACATAAAATTGCTGGCAATGAATATGAATATCTCAGTAGTAACATGGTTGCAGAGTTTCCTCACCGATCGTTTTCAATGTGTACGCATCAATGATAATCTCTCATCTGCATTTCCTGTACTTTCTGGAGTACCCCAAGGATCCCACTGCGGGCCTCTACTCTTTGACATCTTTGTTAATGACCTAAATAATTATATTGTTCATTCTCATTTCCTTCTCTATGCCGATGACCTAAAAATCTTCCGTGAAATCAATAACTCAACAAACACTCTCCTCTTACAAACTGATTTAAATAAATTCATTCATTGGAAATCTCTGAACATGTTGTATGTCAACATTGAAAAGTGTTTCTATATTACTTTTTCCCGACGAAATTTTCAAGTGAACAGTGAATATTCAATTGATGAGACCAATTTAATTCAGAAAGAGAATGCCAAAGACCAGGGCTTATTAGTTGACTCATCTTTAAATTTTAGATCACACATTAATAATATGGTGAATACAGCTCTCAAAACTTTGGCTTTATTACTCGAAATAGCTACAACTTTTCTCCTGGAACTTTTACGAAACTTTATTGCACATTAGTTCGACCAGTTCTGGAATATGGATCCATTGTTTGGTCACCAAGTTATACCGTTCATAGCAATTCAATAGAAAGGGTTCAAAATAAATTTTTGAGAATTTATTCATATCGTAAAAATCAATATACAGAGCACAATACTGAGGCAGACTTGCCCTCAGATCTCCATCTATGTCTCCTTAGTAACCGCAGAAGAATTTTGAATCAGATGTTTCTCTTTAAACTAGTCAATGGAAGTATTGATTGTCCACAATTACTGAGCCAGTTAAATCTGAATGCTGTATCAAGAACACGTAATCCTCCTTTGTTCAGAATTCCATTCCATACAACTAACTATGGAATGAACAGTCCTTTGGCCAGATTGCAAAGAGACTACAATGATATACAAGATACGGTTGATCTATTTTCACAAACACATGCAAACTTCAAGAAGACACTTCATTGTATTTTGTAATCTACTATATATTTTGATCTCATTTTATTCTTTTTGTCCTGTCACATAACTTTCCGATGTTTTATTCTTAATTTTTAATATTAACTTTGCGATGTTTTTATTTTTATTTTTAATATTACCATTTTTAATATATATGTATTATAATATGTATTGTATACAATTGGAGTTATCCGTTGAAATAAATAAATAAATAAAAATGACAAGTTTTGCACGGAGCCATCGGCATGGCACTCCACACTCTAGGCGCCTCATTCCACATGCCGTGTAATGGTACCTTAATACAGAGCTGAAAGTAAATAAACAAATAATTATCCATCATACAATGAAAACACGAAAAGCTTGATTTTTGTCTCTTGTGAACGATTGACAAAATAGGTCGATGTGGATGAAATACTGATTATATATTGTTTGGATCGCAAATACTGCTGAATTTTGCGCATAGTTAGTGTTGGGATTGAGTGTGTAGAACAAAGTTGGTGATCCTGACGTCACTGTTGTCTATTGAATCTGTGATTTACGTATTGATTAATTTCTTCTGAACCCCCTCAATTCGTTCAATATATTTATGATAATAAGGATTTCAGATTATTTATTTATTTACGGACATGCCAATTTACAAAAAACATAAATATTTAAGAGACAATTGTTATTTTCTATAAATATATACCTATATCTACAAATATAAACATAATAAACTAAAACTAAGTTATAACAAATTAATGTGCCTCATTTGACTTTTGAATGAATATGTGGATGTATCGAATAAATCAATTGTTCCACTATTTTTATTTGCTAATTTAACTACCCTTGTAGTTGGCTCATTTTGACCATAGTTCGTACTGTGAAGAGGAACCATGAACAGTTCTGAAATTCTTGTTCTTCTGGGATTGACATTTAGATTAAAGAGTTCAATTAAATTTGGACAACTTATAGCTCCATTTATAACCCTGTGCAGGAATCTTAAGTCTATTTCAGCTCTTCGATGCTCTAAACTTGATAAATTTAATATGTTCAAAATGTCAGAATATTCATAGTCTCTCCTCTGATATCCAAGTTTGAATGCACACGACCTTAAAAATTTATTTTGAACTCTCATTTCTATTGATATCTGCTTGATAAAACGGACACCATAACATTCAATTATATTCTATAACTGATCGAACGAGAGAGCAGTACAATATCTTGGAAGTGCAAATGGAAAATTGATATGAAGATCTTTGAATGAAGCCTAATAATTTGAATGATTTAGAGGCAATATTATCAATGTGTGTCGTAAATGTTACTTTGGAGTCAAATAATATTCCAAGATCTCGAACACTATCAGCACCTGGCAAATAAACATTTTTTATTTGGTAAGAGTATTGAATTGAATCCATAATCCTCGAAAATGTGATTTGATGACACTTGTTTATGTTTAGATGAAGCATATTTATATCACACCATCGGGACAAATTACTGAAATCTATTTGCAATAGTTCGGCATCACAGACATTGTTAACGATCCTATAGAGTTTGAGGTCATCTGCGAACATCAAGTAGCAGCTGTGTTGTATTACTTCCGAAATATCATTAATAAATAACAAGAAGAGTAGCGGGCCTATATGGGATCCTTGGGGAACCCCAGATGTTACAGAGCCAGCATATTTGACACATTGGGTCCTACCTCTCAAATAAGATCCGATCCAGTTCAAAAAGTTACTATCAATGCCTAACGCAGAGATTTTTGCAATTAGAAGGTCATAATTGACTCTATCAAATATGCTTTTGAAAAATCTGTGTAGATAGAGTCGACCTGGTGCCTTTCTTCTAAACTGTTTAAAAGAAAATGTTGGTAACTAACCAAATTTGTGTTGGTAGATCTTCCTGAGGTGAAGCCATGTTGGTTTTCATTAATTATGTTCCTAGTGTCATAAGTAAGTTTCTCAGTAATCAAGCAGTCAAGTATTTTGGGGATTTCAGAGTATGCAAGCATACTCAAGATGGCCACGAATCAGTGCATTATACAGAACAATCAATGAGTTGGGCATTGCGAATGACGGGAAATAAACCCTAGATTACGCAGAGACTTTCTGACTATTGTTTCTATATGATGCTTAAAAGTTAATTTGGAATCCAATAAGACACCCAAGTCTTTTATGACTTCGACTTTCTCTAGCTTAGTATTACTCCTAGTGTAGTCGAATGTTTCGGTATTGTATAGTCTAGAAAATGTTATAGAATTCCATTTTTTTTAGTATTCATAGTTTGTTGCTTTCACAGTAAACTTGTAACCTGTTTAGGTCAGACTGCAACTTTAGAAAATCAGTACTATCGCAGATAGTATTGAATGCTTTCAAGTCATCCGCGTTCAGACAGAAGCCTGAGTATACGAAGCATTCGCCAATAACATTTATAAAAAGGGTAAATAGGAGTGGTCCAAGGTACACCAGATGTTACACTCATTGATTCGGAAGACCAATTGTTCATAGTTACAGTAGGGGTCCTATTAGTTATATAGCTCTCTTTCAACCTCAGTAAGTTGCCGTGTATACCAAGATTTTCCAGCTTTATGAGAAGTGACTTGTGGTGAACTTTGTCAAAAGCCATCGAAAAGTCCGTATAAACTGCATCTACTTGCCTTCTTTGACTCATTTTATTCAATATGTTCTGAGCAAAGAATGCTAGATTAGTAACCACCGATCAACCTTGGAAAAATCCATGTTGGTTTTCATCAAAAATATTTTTTGTTGACAAAAATAACTCAAATAGTTTCCCAGTAGCTGATAATATCGATATTGGCCTATAATTATTTACAAAATTTCTGTTGCAATTTTTGAAAATTGGAATGACCTTGGCATGTTTCTATCTGTTTGGAAATACTTTTTGAGACAGGATATTATAGATTATGACTAGTGGAACTGCAATTGCGTCACATGTGTTTCTCAGAAAAATAGGTGGTATACTGTCAGGCCCGGCACCCTTGTTAGTATCGAGTTTACTTATTTTATCGATAACAGTGTCTGATGAAATTAAGTCTATGGTAATTGTTTCAAGAGCAGTTGATTTGGGTATCATATGGGGTGTATCGGTTGGTTCAAAAACAGAGGAGAAATAAATTGAGAATGCTTCGCAAACCTCAGTGTCACTGGAAAAAGTATTCAACTTGAGTGGGGATTGTTTTCGATTTTTTCCTGTTGGACACAAACGACCACAAGGCTCTAATGTTGTCAGATATATTATTTTCAACTCTGCGAGAGTAATCTTCCAGGTTAAATTTGACCTCTCTCCTTATATTGCAAAATTCAATATAGTCAGATTGGTTATTGTATTCTTTCCATTTATTATGCAGTTTTGTTTTCTGTTTGATCAAAGATTTAGTATATGAGTTGAACCAGATAGGAACATTTTGTTTGAAATTTATACTCGGTACAAAAGTAGAAATTAATAAAAAGTCAATTTTGTTGTAAAACACAATACACATTGAACTTTTTATGATCACTCAGCTTAACACTGATCCACAAGTCTTCGCATTGGCTTCCTGATGACCAAGACTCCCTTTCACAGCAGCGAAGTTTTTTCCTGACGGCAATCAATACACCTTTCCCATCACTCTTGCCGCTTATATATATCCTTATCACAATCATTTCGATACACATGGTATTCATCACAGTTGAACAACTCGGAAGAATGAATGTTGCTGTTGAGCCATGTTTCAGAGATACATATGATGTCATCAGTGCTTTCGTGACTCGCAATCAGCAAATCGTTGGTTTTTGTGCATAGACGCGAGTGTTTTGATAATATATGGATAGTTCCGTTTCTAAGAGGTTGCTTGTGACAGAAAAACACGAGTAAGTATACTAAGATGAGGTCAATTGGACGAACTCATCTTTTTTCGGAGAGTGTTTTCGTTATGCATATGGTGTAGTCTTGGTGTTTTTGGATCACGTATAAATATTTTACTGACACGCATCCAGCAACTGGAATTTTTTAAATAATAGCTGATTATAAGGAGTGAGATGATTGATGATACAGATTTTGGAAGGTTCACCGTTGAATCCGATGTCCCTTGTAGTGATTCCTTTCATTCGTTTGATTGCTGACATGATGAATGACTTATGCGATCTGGCCTGGAGTTTAACAATAATTGCTTTCGGAGTTGCGCGAGATTGCTCTTTCTTGGGTAGTCTGTAGCAGGATTCTATGTGAACTGGATCAGTAACGCCCAGTGTTACGACTTTTTTCATTATGTCAATAATATTTTCATTCCTTGATTCCGGGATGCCGTTGATGATTATATTGTTTATTCTCAATTGTTGCTCCATGTTATCTATGTGATACTTCAATTTACGATTTCGGAAGAGTTTTGTGCAACATTGTTTTCTATTATTGGGATGCTTTCACTTTTACTTCGAAAGCGTCTATTTTCTTCGAGAAATCATCAATTTTCATTTGCAGTATTCAACAGTCAACAGATCACTTTGCTTCGTTTAATGTCCTTCAGGTCGGCCATTAGTTTTTCCATCAAATTAACCATGTGGTTATCATCGAGGGAACAGCTTGTTTCACTGATTTTTTAATACCCATTACATTTCCAAGATAATCCAGGGAATTTAGTGACATCAGGCAAGTTAGGTGTTTGAAAGCATAGGTGATGAAATAAATTTCTGCAGGCAGAACACTGGACTATTGGAGAATCCCTATTTACACTTTCTGTGCAAATCTTGCAGGTGCTCTTCGAGCTTAGACTTAGCAAAAACACCGAAGATAAGAAAATCTAGCAAAAAAAAATATTGCTTCCATGAATGCAGGTATAGGTGTGGATTTGCTATTCGTATGAAATTATTATCACCTGATGATTATTAGGTCCTCAATTAACACACGTAAATGTCACAGGAGACAAATGTATGTCATTCGAATTCAAGAAAAAGGACTGAAGCAAAATTATTGAAACAAAACTGAGGAAAAAGTCATAACTTTTTTTTCAATAGATCATTTTCATTTTTCATTTAAATGAAAAATTTCTTTTTTTTATTTATTAAGACTATATGTGAAAACTCATATTTTTTTCATATTACTGCATTCTCCATATGAGAAAAGAAATTCATATTACTTGATAGGGCTCATTGAGTAATTTTTTTTTGAACATACTAGCAGTGAATGTGAATTCTTTATAGTATAATAATAATAGGTCCGAGGTCTGTCAGCTCATGTATTACAATAATATTAAATTAAACAATAATGTTGGTAAATGATAATGCCAACAAAAATATGAAAACATAAATCAAATTGAATATTTCCGGTAAACTAGGGTTTCCAGATGATAGCGTGATTTTTTATTCCAGTATTACTTGGGACAACCTGAAAAGCACAATAGAAAATGATTTTGGTAAAATAATTTAGTTTATTCAATAATAAATAGGACAACAAAGTGATACTTATTTGAGTAGATAGACTATTCAGTTTTATTTCCGATATGTATAAGAATTATATAGAATCTTTAATTCAAACAATTTTTTCAAAAACACAAGGCTTATACCATCAAAATATAAATAAATATTGGAAATGATCTTGTAGAAATCTCCACTTGCCAGTATACGCTCAAGTCCAGCGTTGAAAACCATTGTGAGCCCGCTAATGTGATCAGTATCTCGTCAATTAAGGGTAATGGGTAGCTGTCCTTCTTCGTGACGTCATTAAGTTTTCTATAAACCAGACAGAATGTTGTAGATCCATCCTTCTTGGAAACCAGTACCACCAGGGCAAACCACAGATTTGATGATTCTTCGATCACACCATCTTTGGTCATTTTCTTGACAATTTTCCACTTAATTTTGTTTGGCAAATGGTTATCTTCTTGGTGGTTGTCGAATTTGATGGGCTTGACTGGTATCTATCCTGTTCTGTACTAGGTTGGTTCGTGCCCCGCAAAGTCCAACCTTACCTTCAAAGGTTTGTGGTGAACGGGCCGCAGTTGCACGGCGAATAAAACAGTTTTGATGGGCAATCGGATGGACGGCCGCAACTCGACCAACGAGGCTCTGGCAAACAGACCTAAATCCAAGCTGTGAGCAGCGTGACGAGGAATGGATGGCACCAGGCGCCACTGTTCCGGACCAACCCCTTCCTCTTCCGGACCAATGAATCTAAGGAAAACAGAATGGGAACCATGCAAGGCAGATCTAGCATGAAACCTTCCAGGATTGCAAAGACCCATAAGTACAAACAGGGACCTAGAGCTGGCAGTGGAGCAATTGTCCCCTCATCGCAAGGAACTCCACCAGGAACGTGCCCTGGTGAAGCGCTAAACTTGCAAGTTTGAGGAGACAAACTAGAAAAACTGGAAGGTGAGATGACTACAAAAACGCCTTGACCAGTTATAAAAGTGCACTCAACAAAGCCACGGGAGACTTGTGGAGGAAATTGTGTGAGGAGATAAAAAGTCACTCAAAAGTGCGCCGGACTCTAAAGAATTATTTCTAACGATAGACGATACACTCCCTTTAAAACGACAAGGAGAGTACAATGTACTTCACTGCACTAAGGTTCACTTTCCTGGAGCTCAAACAGATCACACCTGCTAATGTGAATGGACTGAAAGTTCTGAAAAGGGATTCCAGGGAAAGTTGGACAATAGCGAAACCTGTACAAATCACCGGAACCGGACGGGATTTACACAGCAGAAGGCATTAGAACTTCTGCATGATGTGGAATACCAAAAGCCGTGAAGAAATATCAGAGTAATAAAACCTGAAAAGGACGGGGCATTGGTAGAAAGACCACTGCACTGCTACCAATACGCATACAGAATCGGATCCCCAACAGAAACATCACTACACAAACTGGTAGAGATAGTTGAGAACACGCTTAAAAACGAAGAAGTACTACTAGCGACCTTCTTAGACATATAAGGAGCTTTTAACAATACTTCTCTGGACTCAATCATCATATCTCTCAGACATAGGAGGGCCGAGGAACCTTGTGTGGCCTGGATAAACTCTATGCTGAGAAACAGGATGTTAAGTTGTACCTCGATTTACTACCTTTTAAACTATTTTTTATTCGGAATTGACAAGACAAGTTGCACTCATGTAATATTTATAATTGTCACTTTTACGTCTAAATTACAAAGTAATCAAACAGGATGATTCACACAACCTTACTGGAGGAGACTGTAGTTGCCTGAGCGGCCAGAGGATGCCCACAGGGAGGAGTTCTTCCTTCAGTCCTGCGGAATCTGGTCATAGGCAGACAACTGGGGTATCTGAAAGGTCACAAAACCCTTGGGTACGCCGACAATCGCATGTAAGATGCCATAAACTTTATAATTAGATGGACTGACTTGGAGGGACTGAACATCAACCTTCAAAAATCCACTGTAGATGGAAACTAGAAGGTCTAGGGCCCATAAAACTTCAAGGAAAAACTCTACAGACTAAGAGAGAAGTCAAATATCTCGGGGTGATATTGGACTCGAAACTGACCTTGAACCAACATCTGATGAAAATATTGGAGACTAATTATGGCCAGATGCTCTTTTGGGAAAAAAATGGCGGCTAAGACCATATATGGTAGACTGGCTGTACAACATGTTGGTAAAGCAGGCCATAACGTACACTTCCTTGTTGTGGTGGACAAAGACACAACAAAGAAGCGCTATAACAAAACTCATTGATATAACGCCTGCAGCTGTGAATATACTACTATGCTGCAGGTATACGGGCTTGATAACGCGAGTGTTCCCTGGCAGGCCGAAACCCCATCCAAGTAATTATAATAAATTTATTGTACTATGTAAAAGAGAAACATTACAAGTCTGTCACATTTTACAGAAAATACATAAAAAGGTATAAGATTGAAATGGGTATAAATAAAATTAGCTAAAAGGCATGATTTACATAATTGTCAGGTTCATATGGCTCCAGGTTGACGACTATGTCTATTAAATATTTTTTGATTTTGTTGAAATTTTCTTCTTTTCATTTTTTCTGGTAGGAGGTTGTAGAAACGAATACTTGAGTATCGCGCACCTCGTTTCATCTTAGATAGATGATGGGCCGGTACCTTATAGTTGTTTATTCTTGTGGGATACCCTCCAGATTGCTTATGTTTTTCAAAGTAGCTTCTATTTTTCAAAACGAATTTTATACATTGATAGATATACAATGCAGGTATAGTCAAGATTCCATTTTTTTAAAATGGTTCCTACAAGATTCAAAGTATCCCACTTGGTTCATAATGCGGATGGCTCGCTTCTGAATTTTAAAGATTCCTTGTATTTCTACGCTGCCGCCCCATAATATTATAACGTTCCTAGCGTGAGAGTAAATATTTGCAAAGCAGAAGGTTCTAGTGATAGTTAAATTGCAGCTATTCAATAGGACCCTCAGTCCGTAGCAGGCTGTGCTGAGTTTTTTTGATAAGCAATCTGTGTGATGGTCAAATTTAAGGGTTTCATCTATTATAATGCCTAAGCATTTCAAGGGGTTTCCAAACTTTGAGTTTTGAACAATATTGCGTTTGTTTTTTCTGGATTTAACACCAATCTACTATTACAGAACCACTTTGTTGCCGAGTCTATGATGGAATTTCCCATTTCACAAATTTTTGGGTAATTTTCTGCAGTTACCAGGACTGAGCTATCGTCGGCATAGTTAATTATCTTGACGTCCAGGATTGCTAGTTTAGCAAAGTCGTTGATAAATATAATGAATAATTGTGGAGCAAGATTACTGCCCTGAGGAACTCCCAAGGATATGCCCATTGCTGTTGATAGTACATTTTGGCCTGTGGTTTTGTTTCTGATTTTTACTGCTTGACTTCTGTCTTTTAGATAGGATTTGATCCAATCCAGAGCTATTCCACGAATGCCATAATGTTCATGTTTGATACATAAGGTTGTGTGGTCAATGCAGTCAAAAGCTCTGGACAGATACAAGAAGATTCCTCAGGCAATATCTCCTTGCTCGAAAGCATTGTAGATTCCGCACGTAAGTTAAAAAAAAACTGTCTCATTACTTTCGCCACTTGTGAATCCATCTTGATTGGAGTTCGAGTATATTTTGACCGGTGAGAAAGGTCAGCATTCTAGAGAACATAATTATTTCAAAAAAATTTGAGAAGATATTCAGGAGGCTGATAATTCTTGAAAGAATCTTTATCGCCTTTTTTTAAACATGGTTTTATTATGGCAAACTTTAATGCGGAGGGGAAGATCCCAGTTTTAAGTGATTTATTGACTATGTTGCAAAAAGGTTCAACAATTATATGAAAGCATTTTTTCAGTAAGAACGGTGAGACTTCATTGTACCCTGAACTCTGTTTGTTTTTCATTTTATTCAGGATATCGAGTGATTCACTTTCAGTCGCCGGTTTTAGAAAGATAGAGTTAGGGTTATGTACTAGGTTTCAGTCAAATTTACTGGTAGTCGGTAATTTTTGATCTATTAATTGTCGAGTTTTGTTTATAAAGAATTTATTTAAGGAGTTTGCACAATCTTCGGGACTTGTGTTGTAGGGTTGAGCATTGACATTCTTTTTTTTCCCGTTATTTATGAGACAATTTGCCAGGAAATCTTTGATTTGTTTTTTGAGGCTTGAAGTCTCTTCTCAAGGGATGCTTGTTTTGTTTTCATTAGCATTTCATTGTACCTGTTTTTGGCATTGAGAAAGTTATTGTTATACTGGGGTATTTGACGAGATAATTTTTTCAATAGCTAGCATATCGTTCCTGTAGGATTGAATCTCAGTGCTGGAGAAGTATTTTCTCCTTATATTGAAGTACTAGCCGGGTCCGGCGTTGCTTGACTCCAGATATCGATATACCGAAGTTTTTTGTATTTATCAGTATGAAGAATAATAATATACAATAATGATGTCATGGCACTATGTTATGTAAAAAATGTTTCTTGTGCAAGCATTTATTTGTACTAGATCTGATTCTAGATGGAATTTTTCGACTGTAGGTTTATTGTTTCTGATTGAAATTTAAGATATTTTGAAAAATAATTATTTTAGGGTTGTTAATATATTTAATTTTTCGAATAGAATTTCTAATGAAAATCTAGTTTGAATGAATTTGTTGAAGAATTAATTTTCAATTTTTAAATAGCCGTTCTGTGATGCAATCAAAACAAAAATATTTTCAATTTTTTACTCACCCGACTACTATACTGGTCACCTGGACTGGCCAATGAAGTGAAATTTTTCTATTAGGTTAGTTTTCTTCTATTAAATCCACAAAACCAAAGGTTTTAAGAGATAATGCAATTATCTTTACAGGAAATATATACAGGGTGTCCCTGGACTTCCTCTTTTCCTCTCGGGAATGTATAGATGGGGTCAAAATATCACCAGTACTTCATATAACTTTTGTTCCTAAAAGCCTTCGTTACCAAGTTACGGGCCCTCAAAGTTACAAAATGAAAAATGTTTTTCTTTGATAACTTTCAAAGTGAATATTCAAAATTATCTAAATTTTGATGATTGACTAAACAAATGAATTCCTTCGATGAGCTTTCATGCAGGAGTCAGTTGTTTTGCTACAAAGTCAGGAACGGACTACCCCCGATGGTCCACACCCCAAAACTTTGAAATGACAGGAATTTGTCAATATGTTTTAACAAAACAAGGTTACCTGGACAATTTCCTGAATAAAAGTAGTCGTGTGGAAAATCGATCGGAGCAACGATTTTTGATAAAAATGCATTTTTGTTCGACGACATCCAACCTGAGATGTCTACCATTATTCGAAAAGATTAATTTGTAATGAAAATAGAAATGATAGGTACAATGTTCATAACGAATTTTTATCATGCAAACACGTTTACCTTACAAAACTCATGGTGTAAATAATCAATCGCAAGCCTCAAGAGCAAATAGAAATGCAGAATCCGCTACAAAAACTGCTTGATATGACCCCCGTCTCTCTCAATACATTTTCTTAGTCGGCGTAAACACCCTCTCTGCACTTGAAATAGCACAATGTAATGTAATTCTATTCAACAAGGCATCTCTGGTGTGAATAGGTGTAGCATAAACGAGGCTTTTTAGATGCCCCCACGGAAAGATATCCAATGGATTTAAATCCGGAGACCGCGGTGGCCATGAATATGGCCCACCTCAACCAATCCATCTATTGGGGAAAATCTGGTTCAGATGGTCCATCACAATCAAACTAAAATGAGGAGGAGCGCCATCATGCATAAATCACATATCCCTTCGGGTTTGCAATGGAACATGTTCCAAAAGTCCATTCAAATCGTTCAGAATGAACTCCAAATAACGTTCTCCATTCAATCGGTCATGTAGAACGAATGGTCCTATAAGATGGTTTCCTATGATACCAGCCCAAACATTCACGTTGAATTTCCATTGGTGTTTGGTTTGCAATATCCCATGGGGATTTTCTTCGGCCCATATGTGGAGATTATGAGAGTTGATTACTCCATCTCTACTGAAACCTGCTTCATCAGTGAATAAAACTCGAGTAATAAAAGTCATATCCTCTCTTTGCTTATCCAGGAACCAATTGGCATATTCCAGTCGTGCATGTACCTTCTGGATGTGATATGGGTGGAGCAGTTGTTCCCTAATTATTCTATGAATAGTGGACTTGGATGTATGGAACTGTTCTGATAGCTTTCTGATGCTCATTGGAAGATCATCAGCGACAGCTTCCAAAATATTTTCCTCCAATACAACGGTACGCACAGCCCTAGGAGCGCCCTCACCACCTCGTTTTGGCAAAACTGAACCTACAATAATATCGAAATAAAACAACAGGCTCCAATTAATTATCCCTTAGACATACCTGTCTCCCTCAAGCTGCGATCGACACGCTCGAACGTTTCTCTTGCCGGTAACGTTCGATTGGGAAAATGCTCGGCATACAGACGACAGGCTTCTGCAGCATTACCAAATGCTCGTCCATACAATGCAAGCATATCTGCATATTCGTTGAATGTAAACTGTTCGGCCATATCAAAACACTTCAAACTGTCCTATTAGAATATTGACGATACAATGACAACGCACCACTCAACAAAACAAAATCGCATTCCAGTTGTCATTTTTATCCACACTAATTTTATTTCTTTCTACATGGTGTTTTTGTCAACATCTGTGGAAGAAATGGAACATAAATTTATTCACCGGATATTTTTCACCTATTCATGTGCAGCCGTTTTTGTAGTTTATTCGTTTGCTTTTTATTAGATATGTCTTCCGATGTGCGTTTTTTCAGCTAAATTTATCTTTGGGTTAAAGATTTTCTCCCATGAAATTATACTTATCAGTGAAACTCCTCAACATTTAAGCTGTGAATACGAATTTGCAACATCCAAATGTTGAGTTTCATTAGATTCAGATAACACAACACGAAACGTGCTTATTCCACGCGTACATACAAAATATGGACTGAATTCGATATTTCATAGTGGAGTAGCTTGTTAGTTCGAAAACACCACGAATCTACATAACTTGATATTTCATTTGAAAAAATATCTACATTGTGAATGAAACTTTCAACTAGGTACTGTACTTTTTGTTTACGACTTTATTTTAGCATATTTTGTATTATCCCTGTTATAAATGTTGTTGAATTAACGTTAGCATTAGTATTTCTACTGTGAAAATTTTTCATTTCAAATAATGGTGGACGATCGGGTTTGATGTCGTCGAGTAAAACTGCATTTTTATTAAGAATCGTTGCTCCGATCGACTTTCCACACGAGTACTTTTATTCAGAAAATTGTCTACGTAACCTTATTTTGTTGAAAACTATTGAAAAATTATCAGTCATTTCAAAGTTTTGGGTTGTGGACCATCGGGGGTAGTCCGTTCCTGACTTTGTAGCAAAACAACTGACTCCTGCATGAAAGCTCATCGAAGGAATTCATTTGTTTAGTCAATCACCAAAATTTAGATGATTTTGAATATTCACTTTGAAAGTTATCAAAGAAAAACATTTTTCATTTTGTAACTTTGAGGGCCTGTAACTTGGCAACGAAGGCTTTTAGGAACAAAAGTTATATGAAGTACTGGTGATATTTTGACCCCATCTATACATTCCCGAGAGGAAAAGAGGAAGTCCAGGGACACCCTGTATAAGAAGAGAATAATACTTTTTTTTTGTTTTATTCTCTCATTACATTAATTTTGAATGATACAATAATTTATTCAGTGCTTACATTTTTGACAAAGCAGAAACTGTTTTTTATGAACTAAAATTTCCATAACAAAAATGAGGGCAGCCGCAGTTATCAAAATAATGTACAACTGGAAAATTGGCAGCAAATTTTTCATTTTGAGTTTTGGGTTATGAAATATTTTTTTATATTTTTTTTGTAATAGATCTTTCTCCCATTTCGAGATAAATCCTCCGCTTATGAGCTTCTTCAAAATTTCATCAAATGCATGTATCAGCGGGAAACCTTTTCTCATAACCATAACCACAGGATAAGTCACTGTACCTTTCAGGCAACGGATGCTGTGTGGAGCGAACTTTTTCCAAATATATGTTTTGTATAATCTTGTCAAACAGAGTGATGAATCTCGATCAGAAGAAACGTATTTCAAACACAAGGAAATGTTGTTACAAATTTTCCATCTGTCTTCAATTGTGCTCAAAGAGATGCCATCAATTTCATTTCCGATTAATATTTTGTGTTCTGGAAAAAAATATGTGTTCAAGTTTTGTTCGTAAATATCATTGATTGATTTGTATTTTCCTTTGAATCCAGGTCTTGTGAGGTTCCTCACAAGCAGACTGTCGTAAGTACAATTCACAATGTAGCAAAAACATAGGTACAGTGCTATAAAATATCTCGTTTTGCTAGTTCTTGGGAGTTTAGGAATACTGGAACCAGCATGAAATCTCAACACCATCATGAGGACATTCGTGAAACTTTTGTACATGGAATATTCTTCCTTGTTTCGAATACTCAAAGACCAAATTGAAAAGCACGTTATAACATAGAGAATGAACATTCCCATTAAAACTTCCCGACTTGTCAGCGTCAAAAAATTCTCCAAATCATTGATTTGTGGAATTGCGGGTACACACCAAATCAAAGAATCATCAACATATGATCGGCTAGTACTAAAAAGCAGTGATAATTGGTAATTTTCTGGATAACCTCCTATTGCTATATCAAAATCTTTCCTCTCTAACGATCGGAAGATTTCATTCAAAGTATAATTCCTTGTCTTGTTTTGTGAATGAAGCCTGTAACTGTCATAGAAGCTGAAGTTTAGATGAAGGCTTTGAGCGACAGTATTCAGAATATTTATCTCGATACCTTGATAACTATTCTGTTCCACAAAAACATAAGGGGGATGCTCGAGAATTATTGCCTTCAAAGTACAGTTATTGAAAGATTTTGCTGCTCCTGTTGTAAACCATGATATGTTGCCTTTTACTTCTCCATAAGAACAACTATCAAGAGCTTTTAGAGAATTTTCAATGTTGTCAACACAGTTTTTGCTTCTATGCGGATTATAAATAATAAACTCTGTATAGTTTCTTTTATTTGGAATCATTATTATGGACTGAACTATATTTTCAGCCCGAAGGACCTTTGTTATATTATTTATGGTGTGAAGAGGTTGACGAACCACTGACGTAGAAATTAAGAGAAATTTTGCATCAGGACTAAGCAATGTATGTTTCTTGAGTTTGATAATTTGCCTGTAAACTTCTTCTTCTTCAGTGAATGTCAAGATACACGATTTTACTAAGAGTTGAGGTTGATTCAACCCAAAATATCTCGCTTTTAAGCTTTTTATTATAATTCCTTGATATATTAGATCTCCCAATTGCGGTAGAGTGAAGTCTAACGAAAAAAGTGGTGAAATATTTTCTTCATCCCTTAATGGTAAACAGTATGTAATCATTTTGGAACTAGAACCAAAGAGACCTTCACTTGCTTTTTTAATGCATTGTGACAAAGATTTTCCGACATTTGTCTGTTCATGAGAAATTGGTTCAATTTTCGAGTTGCACTTGACAAAAAAATATACAAAGATGATACTATGGAGGAACATGTTTATGCAAGTAATGAAAGGAAATCCTCATATGGAATGTAGTTAAAGTTGCATGATTATTACTCTTATCTGATATTGAGTTAATTGTTTGAAAGCATAATGGGCTACTTTCTACTGTAGAATTATCTCGTTTGTGTTTGATATAATCTTATAAGTGCCTGTGTTGTTAATTGACTGGAAAACACAACTAACTCACTATCGGAATTTTTTTAGTGGTAAATTCCGGCTAATAAAATCAAATTTGGTACCTTGACCTTAAAAAATATAACAGAATATAAGTAAAAGTTGAAAAACTGTTTGAAAGATAAGCTTTTATTATAATGTACTAAAACGAAAAAAAAAGCATTTATTATCACGTACACTATTCGTTAGTTAAAATCATCAAATCAAACTTTTGTTAGTCTATAACAGATAAATAGAATCTAATTCAGTTAGGTATCATAATGTACAGTTTTAAATA
Organism: Gonioctena quinquepunctata; assembly: GCA_018342105.1. NCBI lineage: Eukaryota > Metazoa > Arthropoda > Insecta > Coleoptera > Chrysomelidae > Gonioctena > Gonioctena quinquepunctata. The sequence continues at coordinate 157,388 of JAFIRS010002111.1, read as the reverse complement.
TGTTAAAATATGAATAAGGGAAAGCCTTTCCTGCATAAAAACTATTTGCCACTTTATGAGAACTGCGGAAGATTATCGTAAACACTATAGAAACAAGTGTAAAAATACTTATCGCCAACCTACTTTATTCATTCTAAATATTATCCTTGTAAACCCATCTTTTTCTTGAATAAAGTTATATTATTATTATTTATTTGATTGAAGTTAAAAGAACAGCTCATAATGAACACATTTCGGAATCGGAGAACAAACTAAAAAGTATCTGGGAAATAAAATCACTAACTCATTAAAAATCCCAACGAACAATATATATCTGGTTGACTAATCGTTTAGAAACTAGGTTGGATAATATTCTAGGTAAGGTTTTTAATTATATACGTTATGGTTTTCCAGAAGGAGAGTACGATCAAGAATTAAAACCATATTTACGTAGAAACGATGTACTTTATGGAGAAAATAATGTAATTATGTGGGGATACAGGGTAGTAATACCTTCTAAATTGAAGTCGTCTTTATTGAGTGAACGCATGCTAATCATGAAGGAATTGTAAAAATGAAATCGACAGCTAGGTGTTATTTTTGGTGGCCTCGATAAATTTCGCCCTGAACCAATAAAAGCCTTTCCACGTCCTTGGTATAAATAAATAAATAAATGATTTTATTGCACTTTTACATTGCAGAAATGTACAAGCTACTCACATAACAAGAAAGTATACCAACTAAAGGGTATGACGGTTTAGATAGTCATCAACTGAATATGGCTCCAAATCGAGGAGAAATTTCATGAGTGGCTTCTTTAATGAATTAAAGTCATTCACCTCTTTTAGAGGTGGTGGTAAATTGTTGAAAAGTTTGATAGAACAGTATAGAGCGCTCCTCTCAACACAGGACAGCCTATGAGCAGGCACGTTATAATTGTTGTGTCTTGTGTTGTGTAAGTGCTGTATTCTGTTTTCATCAAAATAGTGTCTATTCAAGAATACAAACTTAATACTTTCGGTGACATTCTGATAATTTTTTTGAAGTAATTTAATGATATTCGTTGATTGTTTGTTTGGCGCCGACTCAAAATTAGTTACTTACATTAGTTTAGGAGCTTAGTTATTGAGACTAAGAAGGTTTATTTTATTTTTTACTTTTCAGTTCCGTATTTCGTCGGTTTAATTTTTTGTTGAAAAGTTTTTATTTTTCAATTTTTTGTGGCTGAAATCTATTGATTACTAACTGCTTGTTTCTTTATTACTTCCAAAATACTTACTTGCCCACCTTACTTCAACTATTACCAGTTCTGGTTGGTTTATTTCATTACTTTGTATATCATTCCATCCTCTTATAGAATATAATGATTGTGATAATGACACTAGCAATCCGTCATTGTCAACTACATATGTGTGCCAATGTTCACAAGTGAAAAATCAATTATCCCCTATTTTTCTACACGTAAGGGTGGATAATTCCATTCGAAATCCAAATATGATCAAGAGGTATACCCTATCTGATAAAAGAAGAATCATCCAAATCGAAGATCCCAGTACAAAGTTATGCCTGATAGAATCGGTTAACGGACCAGAATTCAGAGGGTGAGTGATCAATATCTTTCATTTTGCTACCCTTAGGGGTGGATTTTATCTTTTAAATTCAAATGGGAGTACTTCGAAGTACACCCTATCCACTGAAAAAAGAATTATCGGAATCGGACGCCTCAGTAAAAAGTTATGCGTGATCATACATAAAAAAAAATATACGCGTCGACTAGAGAACCTCTTCCTTTTTGGTTTCGTCGGTTAATAAGCCGAAAACAAGATTTGATCTTTGGAAAAACATTAACAGAAAAATGGAGTTATTGACCAAGTAGGGAAAACAAGGGATGTCCAATTTTCAGTTGGGGATATAGTATATTGTAGAGATTTTCGATACCCCAATAAGGAAGGCTGGACAAAATGCATTATTGAAGAAGTTTAGAAAGTAATAGTATTTTTGTAAGGTGGTAAGGTGACGAAACCATTTGGAAACGTCTTATATATCATATTTTGAAAAGTAAGATAAATATGGTTTCTGTGGCGATCCGTCTTCAAGCAGCTTTCCATTCAGAAATAGAAGGTCAACCAGGTAGTCATTATGAGTTGAGATCTAGGCTCATCTTGAAACCCCCGGATCGTTTAGTTTTATAGTGGGGGATATTGTAGTATATTGCATTTTTATTATATCCTGTATAATTGGAAATAGTAACTATGTATTATGTATGATTTATTATGTTAGGCAATTGTTTTGAGAAATTGCCATTAATGTTTTGAAAATAAACGTTTACATTCGATAAATATTATTCATTAGTAAGAACACCTTACTTCATGCGCCTGAGACTTCAGTTGATCCCCTCGATTCCATTTCAATGTCGTGTAACTCTTTTTTTCTTGCACTTTCTTTCTTACTTGGCTGTGTTTACATCCCACCATCATCGTCCCCATATATCTATATCAGTCATTGTGAAACTATTTACATAATATGTATCCTAACAGGATGAATGCTCACCTACAATATTCCTGTTCGGGAGGATAATCATAACTTGGGGCTAAATGTTGATTGCCACCAGAATTCACCTACATTGATATTACTGAATTGTTTCAGTTACTTAAATCTCTATCAACTGAATAGTATTCATAATAGTAGAAGTGTCTTCTTAGACCTAATTTTCTAAAATATATCCGATATAACAATTTAAGTGATCCACTTCTTCAGGCTACTTTCTAACCCAAGATGTGCCACCGACATAATATTCCTGCATAAATTACTCTCAGGCAATAACAACTGTTCAGAACTAATTGAGACAAAGATCATTCCAGGCAACCAATTATGTTCACAGCTCTCCTCTCAATAGAATTAAGTTATCTTGCAAGAAAGTCTCTCAAAATATTAGTCCAAGTGTATAAGACAGCCAAAGTATGAAGGTGTTGTATGCCATACCTATGCAGCGTCGCAAACTGTCCGCCATACTCAATTAAAAGTGTCATTTTTGTATGCACTCTTGACCATGTATCATAGGCACAAGTATGGCAGTCCGTTTATGACCCCCTTGGTCCATTTTGATGAATAGAAGCAATGCCATACTGATAGGTCGTTAAATGGCTGCCATATTGAAAAAACTCAAACGATTAATAATATCCTTGGTAAGTTTTGGAAAATAATTCTCTAGTCTTTACATTAATGAAGAAGTGATGTGGAATTACATTGGCAACGTTTTATAAAAAATTAGGAACTATTTAATTTATTAAAAGGTAAAGGAAATGAAATTTACTGTATTTCATTTCTTTTAATAAATTATATAGGTCCTTATTTTTCATAAAACGTTGCAAATGTAATTTCACTAATGTAAAGACTAGATAATTATTTACCAAAAGTTACCCATGATATTATGAATATTTTGAAAAATGGCGGCCATTTAACGACCTCCTATCAGTATGGCATTGCTTCTATTCATCAAAATGAACCACGGGGGTCATAAAAACGGACCGCCATACTTGTGCCTATAATACATATTTAGTGAAAAATTTTACATCAGTATGGCGGGTACTTAGCGACACCGAAACAGTATGGCATGGTCATAATCGGTGATGAGACATTTTTTCTATCATTGGGTGAAAAAATTAGCTTTGAGCTTGTATTTCAAGAGAGCATCAAAATTACACTTTTGATTGAGTATGGCGGACAGTTTGCGACGCTGCATAGGTATGGCATACAACACCTTCATACTTTGGCTGTCTTATGTATAATATAAAACAAGAATTAGCTTTGAGCTCATTCCCCAAGTGCATCGTTTTTTAGACACATTCGAAAATTGCGGAGCGTAACGCTGTCACCTACGGGCCGCCATATTTCGCTGATCTGTTATTTATAACACTGGCTTACTTCTCAAAAAGTTTTAGCTTTGAGCTAATCAGACGTGTTTTTTCTGCTGGCTCTTGGTCTAGAACTGCAATTAAATAAATAAATAAATTAAGCCAATGTCAGTATAGGTTCAGAGTAGGGAAGTCCATCTTAGTTGCATAGTTGAGGGACGTGAGAGGGTGATCTATCTAGGATAGTTAAACCGTATCATCTTTCTAAGGCCGTTGACCATGTATCTCATGTTTATTTTTTTGGAAAGTGGGGATACTATTTGACAAACAGAACCCAGTCGGAGGATGTGAATGATACTTTTTCTGGCGTTAAAAATGTTTCACATGGTGTTTCTCAGGGCTATGTGTTGGGGCTATAGTTATTTTTTATTTATGTGAATGACTTCAGTAATTTAATGTCACCGGATAAATTTTTTTTTTCTTTAGCGTCAACTTATAAAATATTATCGGAAAATAATGATAAAATATTGAAACTGGTTCAAAGTAAATCAGTAGAAACTAAATGAAAAAAAAACAAAGTGTCACTAATGACCAAAACTTACTTAGCGTAATTTTTGATGGAGACTTATACTGGACAATGCATATTGTTACGAAACTGGGTCTGTCTTTATTAAAATACTCGACCAACTATATGTTCGTTTATTACACTTCTAAAATACAACACAATAACGCACTCTGACACTTTGCTACTAAAATGTACTGCACTAATTAAAAATTCACCTTAAACTCGTTAATATGAATTACAACTTTTTTTCTCGCGTTACGCACGATCTTATTATATATATATATATCGTCTCTAGTACCCAAAAGCTTCGAGCACTTGTTTGTTGTTTCATGCAAACATTGAGATTATTCGATGGAAAAGCCCTGCGTGACGTCGACCAGTCTCATCACATTCCTGGAATTCCATGTTTGTATCGGAAATCCCCGGATAAACAGTGGGGTAGCGGATTCGTATTAATGAGTTGCGTAGGAAACTCTAAGAGCATTTACATTCTCAGATAACTCAAGAAAGAAGTGGATCTCCATGCTTTAAAAAGTGCATATTTCAAAATGTTCCATTCACACATAAATTACGCTATAATTTTTTGGGTTAATCCCTCTCATTCCATTAATATATTCATACAACAGAAAAAGGCTCTGAGAATAATATTGAGTGCTGAGTATAAAGAACTTTTCATGAAAGTTTTCATGTTTTCATGTAGCTGCATACATCTCATGCCAGCTTTCTTTTGATAAAATATTTTGAAAGGTGCGTATATTAGAAAAAAAGTAGGTGTTATGTGTAAATGTAAATGCATTGAAGTGCAATCTATATTTATAGAACATACCTGATATGTTTTATCAGACAAAAAATTATCACATACCTTACATTACACATACATTATTATTTGAACTTGAAATTATAAAATAAAAAATACCATATAGTAAATTTGATATGAAAGTAATTTTTTATTCATTTATTTAACGTCGGCCTATTTCCGCGACCAGGGCTAATCGCCGACGCCGGTGAGCATACTTCCACAAACCGGAAATTTTGCTGAATCTTCTGGTGTTTCCAACCAGAGGTAGGGAGATCTTTAACAAGCTCAACATCCATGAATTTGGGACCGCCATCTTAACGTCCCCTTCGAAGGATAGAATATCTCTCGGCATGTCTCGTGCTGATTGATATAAGGCATGCAGCTGTGAATATGCTACTGTGCTGCAGTTATACAGGCTTAATTATCGATAGACTTTCATCAACCTGATAACCCGGTCCGTGCCCATCAAACGAAAGTTACATATCCAATATAAAAGAACTGAAAATTAGCTTCAATTGAAATTTATCAGTTTGAAGAATAATTATTTATTATACAATAATAAGGATGTCATGGTTTTGCAATATGGTATGTGAAAAATGTTTTGTGTGTAAGCATTTATTTGTATCAAATCTAGATTCATAATTTTGATGAAATTTTTCGGCTGTAGGTTTCGGCTGTTTGATTAAAATGTAAGATTATTTGAAAAATAATTAATAATAATATATATTTAATAATAATATATATTTATTTCCTTGTTGAACATATACAGAGTATAAAGACATTACACATTGCAATGTAACAAAGAAAACATCATCATGAAACCTAGAGAAACCAATACAAATACAGAATACAGTAATTTACAAAAAATATAAAATACATTCAACATATAGGATATAATATTATATAAAATACTCATCAATAAGGTGTCTTTTCAGTCGAGACTTGAAGATGTGTATGTTGGAGGCTTCTTTAATATATGTGTCAAGCTTATTGTACACCTTACAACCCATAAAGAGATGTGATTTCTGACATGATGATGTACGATGAGCATCTGGTACAATATACTTCTATTTCTTGTGTTATAGGTATACTGTATATTCCTCTTAAATTTACCATGATTTTATAAACATAAATGCACCATTCATAGATATGTATTTTAAATATATATATATATATATATATATTTTGTAAGTGTTAGTATATGAAACTCTTTGAAAGCATTTCTAGATGTATATCTCCATCTCAAGCCAGCAATAGTCCTCAGTGCGAATTGTTTAAGCACAAATCATCTATTGATACCAGGAGATTCACCCCAATCCAGGATGCCATATCTCAGGTGACAGTGTATATTTGCATAGTAGAGTGTTAACAATACTCCAGAGTGACAGTGACTTGAAAGAAATTTTAACGCATAACAGTTTTTCCGTAGTTTATTACAAAGTGAAACAATATGGGGCTCCCAAGTGATTTTGTGATCTAAGATTACCCCTAGCAACTTAGTTGTTTCAGATGCCTCTACTTCCCTTGCACTTCCACTAAGAATAGTAAAGTTATCTGGTTTTCCACGAAGATTAAATTTCATTACAGTTGTCTTTTGCGTATTCAGTTGTAAGCTGTTCTGTATAGACCACTCACCTACTTTATTGTATACCATCTCCGACATTTCTATAAGTTGTTCACATGATTCAGGGACCTTTATAAGAATGTTCTTATCATCTGCATATGATACTACATGGGCAAAGTGTAAGTTATGTAGCATTAAAATCAGGTCATTGGCATAGATGATAAAAACCAGTGGTCCTAATATTGATCCCTGCGGTACTCCTTGTTTTATCATCTGTGGATTACTTTGAACATTATTTAGTCTTACACATTGTGATCTGTCAGACAAATAAGATTTCATTAGATCCAGAGCTCTACCTCTAACACCAAACCTATTCATTTTACAAATTAGCATGTCAAAAGCACGCGAAAAATCTATAAATAGTCCACAGATTTGTATTTTTCCATCAAGTGTCGTTATTAGGTATTCATGAAAGTCGTAAAGTGCTGTCTCTGTTCTTTTATTTGCCGTGAAACCATGTTGATTAGCAGACAACAATTTATTTTTCATCAGAAATGAGATTAACTGATCTTTAATATTCATCTCGAGGATTTTACCAATGCTTGAGAGAATACTTATTCCTCGGATCATTTCGTTTAAAAATAGGATTGACTAATGCCAATTTTAGTTTGTCTGGAGTTGTTAGATTCATCAGATAGGTTAGGAGATAACTTAGTTCTGTGCTACATTTTTAAGTAGGTTGTTAGAAATGAGGTCATGACCACAGGAGTTTGAGTTTTTTGGCCGATGAACTATGTTGACTACTTCCTGTTCTGTGGTTAGAAAGAGAAATATAGAATTGGGGCACAAGTTAATACCACTTTGGTCTTAGTCAAGGTCATGTGTGTCCTGTGGAATTAGAGAAAAATATTTATTGAAAATATTTACCATATCTAGCATCCCATTTTCAATGATAGTAATATCCTTTTTATCTTTTGTTTTTTACTGAATTTTATTTATCAATTGCCAAGTAGTTTTTGATTTATTGTGAGAGTTAACTATTTTGTTATCTATCCAGGACTTTCTGTTTTCTTTTAGTATTTCTCTATATATTTTTGTTATATCTCTACTCCTCTCTTTATAGTTAGCATCAACCTTAGCTCGTTCATTGTAAAAACTGACCAGATTTTTCAACTCGGTAATTTCCGGTGTTACATAATAATTGTTGCATGAGTAGCCAGGTCTTGTTCTTCTTATAGGAAATGATATCTCAAAGTAATACATAAGTATCCTTTGAAAAGCATCATAGGCTACGTTCGAGTCATATTCTCTGGTAACTTCGTTCGAGTCCTTATTTTAGGGTTAACACTTTTAATTTTTTCGAATAGAATTTCTAATAAAAATCTAATTTGAAAAAATTTGGTAAAGAATTTATTTTCAATTTTAGAATAGTATTTCTGTGATGCAATAAAAACAAAAATATTTTCCATTTTTGATTCACCCGACTAAACTAGCCACTGAAGTGAAATGTTTTCAAATATAACACAAACAAAGCAATATTTCTATTAGGTTAGTTTTCTTCTATTAGATCCACAAAACCAAAGGTTTTAACTCTTTCAGTCACGGTGGTCGACAAAATGAACCTCCTAATTCGTTCCTAATGCGTCATGGTGGTGCTAGGGTTGTACCAGTGAGTCAAATCAAATCAAAAGTAAAACGAAGATAGAAAAATGCAGAAATAATTGAAATACCTTGTCCCAAAGTTGTTTTAAACTACAATGCCAATATGAATTTTGTAGACAGGTTCGATCAACTCAAATCTGCTTACGAAATAAACCTTAAGAGCCACAAATGGTGGCATCGTATTTTTTTCCATTTTCTAGACACTTATGTAGTCAACGCATATATTTTGTATCAGCTGATACATAAATTAAATCTCACTCAAAATGATGAAGATAAAATTAATTCTGTCTATCTCAGAAAGACTTCCGTAAGAGAGTCATCGATGGCTTATTGTCAGAATAAATAGTATATCTACAAAGAAAAACTTAAGAGTCTTTATATCCTCTACAAATGAAGAAACACCAACCAACTGTTCCTGATGAGATCAGATTGAAAAACTCAGCTCATCAACCGATCCGATGCTCAAGAAGGAGATGTGCGAGGTACAGTACCAAGACGGAACAAGTCCGTACTAACTGAATGTGCTCAATTTGCAATGTGCCTCTCTGTTTTTCTGCCAGCTAGACATGTTTTCGAGAGTTTCACGGCCAGTAATAGTGGAATGCCATCTACTTATAAGACATGGTGGTCCGATAGATGTACCACCCAACCAGGAGTTCGGGGTGATGACGGGGATGATCTCCATATTTTTATTATAATTTATTCTCATGTTATGACTTGACAAAAAGTATATTTAGTCTGAAAAATTAAACTTTATTTTTCCATGATGCATAGGTGAATTATTTTGTTTATTATCTGTGCCGCAAAGAGCTAAGAAATAATGTAATTATCTTCACGGGAAATATGTGAGGAGAGAATAATACTTTTTTTTGTTTTATTCACATCACATTAATTTTGAATGATACAATAATTTATTCAGTGCTTACATTTTTGACAAAACAGAATCTGTTTTTTGTGAACTAAAATTTCCATAACAAAAATCAGAGCCGCCACAGTTATCAAAATTATGTACGACTGGAAAATTGGTAGCAAATTCTTCATTTTAAGTTTTGGGTTATGAAATATATCATATTTTTTTTGTAATAGATCTTTCTCCCATTTCGAGATAAATCCTCCGCTTATGAGCTTCTTCAAAATTTCATCAAATGCATGTATCAGCGGGAAATCTTTTCTCATAACTATAACCACAGGATAAGTCACTGTACCTTTCAGGCAACGGATGCTGTGTGGAGCGAACTTTTTCCAAATATATGTTTTGTATAATCTTGTCAGACAGAGTGATGAATCTCGATCAGAAGAAACATATTTCAAACACAAGGAAATGTTGTTACACATTTTCCATCTGTCTTCAATTGTGCTCAAAGAGATGCCATTAATATCATCTCTGATTAATATTTTGTGTTCAGGAAAAAAATATGTGTTCAAGTTTTGTTCGTAAATATCATTGATTGATTTGTATTTTCCTTTGAATCCAGGTCTTGTGAGGTTCCTCACAAGCAGACTGTCGTAAGTACAGCTCACAATGTAGCAAAAACATAAGTACAGTGCTATGAAATATCTCGCTTTGCTAGTTATGGGGAGTTTAGGAATACTGGTAGAAGCAAGAAGTCTTAACACCATTATGAGGACATTCGGAAAGCTTTTGTACCTGGAAGATTCTTCCTTATTTCGAATACTCACAGACCAAATTGAAACACACATTATAACATAGAGAATGATCATTCCCATTAAAACTTCCCGACTAATCAGCGACAAAAAATTCTCCAAGTCATTGATTTGTGGAATCGCCGGTACACACCAAATCAGAGAGTCATCAACATATGATCGGCTAGTACTAAAAAGCAGTGATAATTGGTAGTTTTCCGGATAACCTCCTATTGCTATATCAAAATCTTTTCTCTGTAAAGATTGGAAAATTTCATTCAAAGTATAATTTCTTGCCTTGTTTTGTGAATGAAGCCCGTTACTGTTATATAAGCTGACATTTAAATGCAGAATTTGAGCGATGGTATTCACAATATTTATCTCTATACCTTGATAAATATTCTGTTCCACAAAAACATAAGGAGGGTGTTCGAGAATTATCGCTTTCAAAGTACGGTTCTTGAAAGATTTTGCTGCTCCTTTTGGAAACCAGGATATTTTGCCTTTTATGACTCCATAAGAACAACTATGGAAAGGTTTCAGAGAATTTTCAATGTCATCACCACAATGTTTGCTTCTATAGGGATTATATATCATAAACTTTGTATAGTTTCTTGTATTCGGAATCATTATTATCGACTGGACTATATTTTCATCCCGTAGGACCTTCGTTATATTATTTATGGTGTGAAGAGGTTGACGAACCACTGTCGTTGAAATTAAGATAAATTTTGCATCAGGACTAAGCAATGTATGTTCCTTGAGTTTGATAATTTGCCTGTAAACTTCTTCTTCTTCAGTGAATGTCAAAATACACGATTTTACTGTGAGTCGATGTTGATTCAACCCAAAATATCTCGATTTTAAGCTATTTATTATTATTATGCCTTTTAATATTACATCTTCGAATTGCGGTAGGGTGAGGTCTAACGAAGAAAGTGTTGAACTATTCTCTTCGTCCCTTAGAGGTAAACAGTATGTGACCATTTTGGAATTAGAACCAAAGAAACCATCACTTGATTTTTTAATGCATTGTGATAAAGATTTTCTGATATTTGTCTGTTCATGAGAAAACGGTTCAATTTTCGACTCGCACTTGATAGAAAAATATACAATGATGATACTATAAAAGAACATGTTTTTATATTTAATGAAAGTAAAACTTCACATTTGACGTAGTAGGAGTTGCATGATTCTTGACTCTTATCTGATATTGAATTAATCGTTTGAAAGCATAATGTGCTACTTTCTACTGTGGAATTATCTCATTTGTGTCTGATATAATCTCATAAGTGCGTGTATTGTTAATTATCTGAAAAATACAACTACCTCAATACCGGAATGTTTATATTTCGTTTCAGTGAAAAATACAGGGTAATAAAATTATACGTTTACACTAATGAACACATTTTGGAATCGGAGAACTAACCAAAGAGTACCTGGCAAATACTGAATCATAAACTCAATAAAAAACTTAACTAACGAGATAAAAATACAATGTGAACTACCACAACATGCGGAAAATTATCCAGTACATTGTTCCCACCAAAAACAAGTCAGAAAATTGAGAAATAAAATATATTTTTTTTTGAGAAATGTGAAGTCTATCAAATTTAACCTTTTTACTGCGGATAGCTTTTTATGCAACTTTGTCTCGAATAAGGCTGTTGGGAACTGGGGCTGATCAACACCGTTCCCGAAGTTAGGTGAAGGAATAATCTCGCCTACTTATAAGGTTTCCGCAGTAAAACGATATATTTATCCAGAGCCGTACTTACAATTATCTAGGGGCAACTATAATCTTAACTGGTTGTTATTTTCGACATGAGTAAGTGGAAAATTACTAACTAAACTCAATTTGAAAATAAGTAAACAGTAAATTCTGCGAAATTTTTTGAGATCGAAACAACTTTTTGTCTTGTGGAGGTTACAATCAATAAAAATTTCACTGTCACTTTTCATTAAAAGTTTCTGTTCGTTTAAATATTTATTTTCGCGAGTCATGTTTTTCGATGTTAGGTTATTTTTATTACATAGAAATATGGAATAACAAAAATAATAAGTTCAAGATACACTGACTTATTTCCCCGAAAACCAAAATACTAGCAGGCTCAGGTCACATCAAAACCTTACTGTTGCAGCAAGCCGATCTAATGAAAGAATACATAAATTCGGGAAACAATGCCTCGGAGTTCGTGCCTGATAAACAAAATGCTGATTCATACGGCTCCCGCAGTGAAGCACAAGAGTTTTGAAACATTTTGTAAACGTCTCGGCCAGAAACAAACTACCATCTATAGGCAACACAAAATACATTAAAAATCGCGTATTCGACCGGTACCCGCAGTTAACACACAAAAAGGTCCCGCGTATTTATCCGGTTCCCGCAGTGAAAAGAGTAACTCAAAGGGCTCGGCCAAACTACTTTTCCTTCAATAGAGTGGTGATGTTACAACTGATGATTTATTGGTTCAAGTCATATGAGAAAAATAAACAAACTAGGGTTTGCTGATAATTATCACTTGATAATAATCATGACATTTATACCTCGACAATTATCAAGTGATAATTATCAGTTGATAATTAAATGGCGTTAATAAAATCAAATATGCTTTAATATCGAAAGAATTAAATTCTCATTGACAAAGCTAGAAGGTAATTATAAAATAGTTATGAGCATTTAAAATATAAAAGAGTACAAACATTTAAAATACAAAAAGAGTACAAACTGTATAAATATAAACACATATATACACATACATACATATATACATACATGTACATACATATATGTGAAAAGTCACAATAACGCCAGGATCAATAACAGTCCTAATCGCATACTAAAAAATTTTTGTATATAACGTACACGTAAATAATCAGACACATATTTAAAGCTAAATTAAAATTACAATTCGAAATCAAATACTTAAAATACATTGTCATAAAATTCTTTCAAATTATAATATGCTCTATCTAGCTGTAACTCCTTGACAGCCATCCTGAATCTATTATGTGCCACCAAAGAACGAATATGTGAAGGCAGGTGGTTAAACATTTTTTTTGCATTATAAACTATTGACCCCTTTACCAAGGAGCTTCTGGGAGTTGGTAGGGATACTGTGAAGTTATCACTCCTCGTCTTGTAAGTTGACAGATATTGGATATTATTGTAAAAAAATTTGTGGATTAAACTACACTTTCCAGAATAAAGATACGTGTCAATGTTAATATTTTTTGAGCAATAAACAAGGGTTTGCATGAATCTCTGGGTTTCGCTTTACAAATGTATCTCACAGCCCTCTTTTGTAAAACGAACACAGAGTTTAATAGAAATTGAGAGCTATTCCCCCAAAAACAAATTCCATATCTCAACAGTGAGTCAATCAGAGCAAAATATGTTGCTCTCGCTGCAGATGCATTTAATTCTGATGATATGACCCTTACTGCAAAACAACCTGATGACAATTTTTTGCATAAAGTACTGATATGAGTATTGAAAGACAGAGTGTTATCCACATGGAGTCCCAAAAAATTGGCTGATGGTTTAGTACTTATTCTCGAGTTCCCTAAGATTATGTCATTCAGAGTGCATCTGAAGGTTACAATGCACGTTTTTGAGACATTGAATGATAATTTTTTGGAATCACACCAGTTTTTCTCCAGGGATATGTCTGTAGCTATGTGTTTATTCAGTTCATCACTGTTGTTGCCATGCCACAGTATTGTAGTATCATCTGCGAACATAGTGAATTTACCCCTGATATTGATGCTTGCCAGATCATTGATGTACACCAAGAACAAAAAGGGGCCAAGCACTGATCCTTGTGGAACCCCACAACTCACCAGTTGAGTTTTTGGCTTTTCTCCGTTGAGCGAGACCATTTGTTTGCGTTCCGTTAAGTATGATTGAAACCATCTTAATGTTACATCTCTGAAACCATAAATTTCTAATTTTTGAAGAAGTAATTTATGATCAACACAGTCAAAAGCTTTTGTAAGTTCGCAAAAGATTGTTGCAACTGTACCACCTTCGTTGATTTTGAGATATATATTCTCAAGTAAGGCAAACATGGCATCATTTGTGCTCTTCGCTGTTTGAAAGCCAAATTGGTGAGAGCTTAACAAATTATGATAGAGCAGAAATGAAGACATCCTTTTTTAAACTAATTTTTCAACTAACTTGGCCAAAGTTGGCAATCGTGAAATAGGCCTTAGATTAGAAATTATATCACACTCTCTTCCTTTGAGCAAAGGATTTATTACCGCTATCTTGAGACATTTCGGGAATGTTCCATTCAAAAATGATATATTAATTGCCTCGGCTAAGGCAGACATAGCATTATGTGGAAGGTGGGTTAGAACATTAGCGGAGACCTCATCCCAACCAGAAGTATGTCTATTTTTTTAATCTTTTAACATTTCTTTCAATTCCTCTGAGCTAGTGGATGATAGAAAATAGGAATCTTTCACAGATATATCCTTTACATAGGTGACTGGATCTTCTTGTGTTTTAATATCCCTAGATAGAGTTTCGGCAATAGTGCAGTAATAATTATTGATTTCATCAGCTGCTAGAATGGTATTTAGGGGTGGCTTACTATTTTTCCCTCTTAGATCATTAATAATTGCCCAACTTTCTTTAGACATATTGTTGGACTTCATATTCTTTTTCCAAAATATAGCTGTTCAGCTGCTTTTATAACATTTCTATAAGTTTTCCTATAATTATTAAAGTACAACATAAAGGCTTCATTTCCAAGCGAATATTTTCTTATATAATGAAGGGAACGCAAGTTTTTACATGAAACTCTTATACCCTTTGCTTTATGACTTTAGTTTTTGATTTGATCAAGGGGAATGCAGTATTGAATATATCACAAAGTTGTGCGTGAAAATCGGTCAGTGGGTCTTTATTCTTTAGAGTTTCCTCCCAGCATATAGTTGAACTCAGCTGTTCAAATGTTTCAAAATTCTTTCTACTAAATATGCGTCGAAAATGTTTTTAAGATTTTGGCTTTATGTAATTGGTTTGTATTTTACAAATGACAGCCTCATGATCAGACAGACCACTATTAGTGACCTCACAAGATAGACAGGTAATATTGGTACATATATAATCTAAGATAGATGAGGAGTATTTCGAGAGACGTGTCGAGGATTCCACATGCATTGTGAGGTTGAATGATTGAATTAGGTTCTGGATTAGACACGCTCTTGGGTTTTTACTGTCAAAGTCACCTGTCAACATAATATTCACATTTGGAGAGAGCTGAGAAAGAATACTATCTAGCCTTTCAAGGAAAATATTTTCGTTACTTTGCGGTGGACGATACACACATAAGATATATAACTCATTCTTTTTGCAATGAGCAATTGAAAACTCAAACTCTTTTTCAACAATCAAGTGATTGAGTTTATCAATTGCCTTGAAACAAAATTTATCAAGAATTGCTTCCTTGGCTAAGATCATAGTTCCACCATGAATAGAAAATTTTCTACAAAATTTGGTCAAAATTACATAATGTGGTATGAACAAAGGTTCGTCTTCTGTCAGCCAGTGCTCTGTCAATAATAATAAATCCGGAAAGTCATGACTTTCCAAGTAAATGTAAAGTTCGTCACTTTTGTTACGTTAAAAATTAATCATATACTTTTTATCAGAAATTATGAAATTATCATTATTATTTTTCCATTTTATTTATCGTCGGCATATTTATGCTACCTAGGCTAATCGCCGACGCCGGTGAGCACACTTCCCCCAACCGGAAATTTTTCAATCCTCTGTTGTTTCAGAGGAAGGCATTTTTACCAAGCTCAACATCCATGAACTCGGGACAGCCATCTTAACGTTAACTCCGAAGGACGGCATATCTATCATCATACCTCGTGCTCATTGGTATGATGCCTGCAGCCTCGAATATAGTACTACGCTGCAGTTGTTTGGGGTATTTTTCAAGCGCACCTTCCTTGGCAGGTGGTCACCAAGTACTAAATGCCCCGTTGTTGCTTGGCTCAGATATCGATAAGACTCTCGTCAACCTGACCAGCCGTCGGTGCCCACGAAATGATTATTAATAACATAGAATAAATGAGATATAGATAAAAACATTCAACATATGCTGTTTAAAATGCGCGCTACGTAATCACTGAAATATGGACGAAGAGTGCATACCTTATGCGAAGATGTCCGGAAAAAAATGGAAACAAACGACTTCTGTATATCACTACACTGAAATGAATAAAGACAACCAATGTACTAACTCAATCAATTTTTATCTTTTAAGGAATCTCGTTTAGAAAATTGTCCCTTTCAAATTAATATATGTGGATAATGAATTTTTGATAATCATCCGGATAAATATAAAAAAATCGATAATTATCCGATATTTATTATAAACTAGCTTACCCGACAGAAGTTGTCCGATCCAAATTTCTATATTCCCTTTTTTTTCCTGAAAACTCTCTTCAGAGTAGAATTATTTTTCCTATGTTTTTTTTGTGTTGTTCCATTTAGGTTATGCCTTTGACTTTGCATGCTTCCCTTTATTCTGTTATCCTGTTACCGAGTTATCATGTTATCCTATTTTCCAGTTATCCCGTTTTTTCGTTATCCCGTTTTTTCGTTATTCCGTTATCCCGTTTTTTCGTTATCCTGTTTTTTCGTTATCCCGTTTTTCCGTTATCCCGTTTTTCGTTATCCTGTTATCCAGTTTTCCTGTTATCCAGTTATCCTGTTATCCCGTTTTCCCATTATCCCGTTATGCCGTTTTCCTGTTATCCCGTTTTAACGTTCATTATCCCGTTTTGCGGAAAAAAATTATCCAATGCGGTCCAGCCGTTGCTTACTAACACAAACAGACATTCATCTTTATTATATATTATATATTCCTGAAACATTTTCCAGGACAAAGAAATGTCCAATAACTTTTCTAAAAATCCTTTGTTTCCCTAAAAACCTTATTCGGAGTATTACGAACATTCAAAAAAACAATTAGCCAAATCGGCCCAGCATTGGTTTTTATAAAATTTAAAAAAATGTTACCCTGACCGGGATTTGTTCCTGCGACCTTCTGCTTGGTAGGCGACAATGTAACCACTCAGCTAATTCCTCTTAATAAATGATTCGATATATACCCGAATTTTCCAATTTCCTGGAAACTTCCCTAGTTTTTTTTTCAATATCAACCATCCTCGGGCTATTACAAACATTAAAAAAAAATGCCAAATCGGTCTAGCCTTGCTCACGTTTTGCGCTTACAAAGAATCGAGATCCATTTTTATTATATAAAAGATATCGTATTTTTTCAAACCGTGAAAAAAAAATCACACTAGATACTTTTATCCACTGCACCATGTGTGATATTATACCGGGGTTCGATCCCGAGCTGGGTCACGCATTTTTTATTTACACTCAAATCAACCACAAAACTTCTACAAGTCACCAAAATATATTACCTCAGAACATTCACCCTCACAACCCCTCAAGACAGAAACAGCATTTTCACAGAGCATGGCTTGCTCCACCGCGGCCGAAGGCTGCTGAAAATTTCTCTGAACCTGCTTTTTCGGCGTACCTTTTCCAGGAAATAGCTCCAATTTGTTCAACGAAAGTATTATCCTAAATTTCAATTGTTCTATCATGATCAAATTACAGATCTTTCTCATAAGCCAATAGCAGGAAGGGATATAAAGCTTTATTTGACTTGAAATAATTTATTATTACATAGGGTATCGCAAAACATAGCGAGGCAACCTCCCACTGCCTCTTGAACAATTGAAATTTACGGATGATACTTTCGTTGAACAAATTAGAGCTATTTCCTGGGAAAGGTACGCTGAAAAAGCAGGTTCAGAGACATTTTCAGCATGTTTCTGTCTTGAGGGGTTGTGAGGGTGAATGTTCTGAGGTAATATATTTTGGTGACTTGTAGAAGTTTTGTGGTTAATTTGAGTGTAATAGTAAATTAAAAAAAAAATTGTATCTCAGCTCGGGATCGAACCGCGGTCCTTTCACTTTGAACGCGAGCGTTTATTCAATGCGGCTACCAGGCTTTGATAAATGATTAAGTGTTCGGAGTTATGTGAGCGCCAGGCTGCCCTCTGGAAGAATCTTTCATTGCCCGCCCCCGCTTTCAGCCCCGGAACTGACTTCTGCCTTCAGAGCTACACACTTGTCAGAAGGTAGGAAAGGGAAAGGAAATTCTAAGCAAGAAAGCAAATACAACACTTGACACTTCCCATTTCATTTTTTATTTTGGATATGAACGGATTACCCCATTTACCACTTAAAAGTAAGAAATAGTTTCTAGAAACTAATAATAATGACACAATTCTTACACATAAACTATGAAATAAGAACATGAATTATTAATTCAACAATTTAATTCCCAAGAAACGTACGAGTTTATGGAGTTTATATAAATATAACTAAAATTAAAATCACACTGTTGCTCATTAAGTGAGTCAAAGCATTGTTAAGGCCATAGTTCGTACTATGAACAGGTATATCCGTGAATGACGGGTGTATAATTCTATTTTATAACGAATTACAGTGGGTAAAAAAAATATTGGAAAAATTCAATTTTTGAAGATATTATTCCTTTGATGCGTTTAGTTGATAGTAACATTGGGAGCTGCCTGCGCAAACCATTAAGAAAATCCGACAGTATGAAGTTAGCCGCAAAAGAGGCCCAGACTGTGAGCGTGATAGGGATATACCCTAAACCAAATGAGTATTGTCGCTCTATACACAAACGCAAGGTACGCAATATAACACGGGGTTATATATTTTAAATTAACAGAAAATCAGTTCACACACACTAGCTTCGCGATAAATGCACAGTAGCTCCTGTCAAAATTATATCAATACATCAGATATCTTTGTAAGGCCAAGAGGCAAGATTCATGTAAACCCCTCTTTCTTGAGCATCGAATATTAACAGTCATTTCAATATATATAATGGAAACAGTGACCATAATCCACAAGAACAGAGCTAATTATGAAGTCACAAACACTGCATATTCAACCCGTCAAGCTAACCAACTCAGGCTTCCAATACCCAATTCAACTTTGACACATAACTCACTTATATATAATGGTATTAAGATGTACAATAAACTACCGCTAGAAATTAAAGAAACAACATCGCTAAAACTATTTAAAAAAAAAACAAAAAGCATATTGAGTGATAAAGCCTATTATAATCTACAAGATTACTTTAATGACACACTGTGATATCCTAGTTTATTAAGTATACCAATCTTTCCATCTTTTTATATTATCAGTTTAATCTATATTATTTATGTTCTTTTATTGTATCATATTACATTTTATTAATGTTATTGTGAAAACTTAACTACTTACAATAAGCTAATGTCTGTTATAATTTTAAAATAAGCTGTACAAAATTTGTAAATTGACTGATTATCGATAATCTTACTGTATAACATTGTGTTTGTTAACAAGAGATAACTCTTAGCAACAATAAACATATTCTCTCTCTCTTTCATTCCTATAACAGGAAATTTAAAAATGATTATATATGGGATTTTGAGCTCACTACATACATACAGTGATTTGATATTCATAATTCAAATATACCTTTTATCCTGCCGAATGAACCATGGATCTCAAGTGAGGCGATTAATAATAAAGAAAGAGTATTTGCAGAAATGTAGGTATTGGCGATCTAGCCTAGTGGATAGGGCATCTGCATACCATGCAGGAAGTTCGGGCTCGAATACCGTTATTGTAGTTTTTGTATATCGATTCCAGGAACAAACATTCTATTTCATAGTTAAAAAGCGTGAATGAAAATTATTCACTGCTATTAGTATATAATGTATATCATTGTAATTAAAGAAACAATTTTACGCCAAAACAGGTAGACTAGAAGAGTTATCAAAAGAAACTCAAGTAAAAATTTGAACAATACTTCAATGCAAATGTATTATGTTTGAATAATGATAAAACTAAAATCATAGATTTTAACAAAAGAACGAATAATGATAACGAAAAGAATGTGTGTTTACTAACTAGGATTTCATATAGACAGCAATCTCAGTTGGAAAACACAAATTACAGAAATCAAAAAGAAACTGTCCGAAAGGTCGCTTTGCCCTGAGGAGAATGAGAAGCGTGGTAAGCAAAGATGTACTTAGAATTGCATATTTCGGTCTAATACAATGCCATTTGCAATATGGGATATTACTATGGGGATCAGTATCAGCAGCAAATGATGTTTTTATATCCCAGAAAAAAATAATCAGAGAGAGGGTTCGAGCTAATTTCAGAGATCATGCAAAACCTTTATTCATTGATTTAGAGATTCTTACGGTACCATGTCTATATATACTTGAAGCTATCTTATACGTACATATAAATAAAGATAAATACACTACTGGGGCACTTATACATGATTACAATACTAAAAGCAAAGAGGTCATTAGAACAGCAAAAACGAAATTAGTAAATACTGAAAAACAAACCGAAGTATTATATGGCAAAATATATAATACGCTTCCAAAAGAATGGAAAAACTATAAAAAAAAAAAAAAAACATTGTGGTGAAGCAGGCTCTTTTGAGCCAAGCATTTTACTCAATAAATGAGGTTTTTGATGCAGTCTGGCCAGTTGATTAAAGGCAAAAGGCACTAAGGAAATTGTTTCAATTCTAAATGTGTTTTTTAAAGAATATGTGTTTAATATATTTTTAGTTTACTTAGCTATATTTGTAATGTGATTTGTATACCTTTTCTCTTTTTTATGATGTGTCTAAACAAATGATGTGTGTTTGTTTTCAACATAAAGACCAATAAATTCTTATCTTATCTTAACAGTATAACTTCTAATGCACCGAGTTTTTTTTTGGCAAATTCCTCCAAATGTTGGAAACCGCGAAAAAGTTTTGGTAGGTAGAAATTATTTTTCCTTTTTTTTTCTGGTGTTTTAAGGATTTAGCACAAAAATTTCACTGAACCCCTAAATCCTTGACATTATCAACTTGTTTCATGACTGAACCATTTATTTCATAGTGCTAGTTCAAAGGAACTTTAGATTTTGTGAAAGAGACATTGAGGATTTTTTTCAAATTCAGTTGTAGGCTATTCCTAAGAAACCATTCATGGAGATTATTGATGTTGTTTTGAAGCTTCAAGCAGTTTTTAGAAGTCATTTACATCATCTGCAAATATTAAACACTGACAGAAATCAAAATCATCATCAGATCAGTGGGAGTCCTGTGACTTGTATGGGATAGTACCCTTTGAGATTTTTTTCTTACAATAGAAGCACATTTTTAATTAAAGCAGTAGTAAATGGAACTAGCACTGCTTTGATAGGAATAACACTGAGTTCCTCCTTTGCGCAACCAGATTGACATTGAGTTCCTACATCGGGCAGCAGCTTCTGATTATGTTTTGGGCTACCTGCATGTGATTAGAAATTAGCTGTTAATGTTTGCTCTTGGTAGTGACGACCAGTTCATTGACAGAACTATAGTCCAAATCCTGTACCTTCTATATAAGTTTGACGAAAACCAGTGCGATAAGACATCACGGCACCATAATGATTAAACTCGTCCACCATGAATTTTTCTTCATATAAAACTGACAAAATACATTGTCACTAGGCTGAATTTCATGTCAATTAGATGTCGTGGAAGTTGGTCGAATTTCAATTCCAAGATTTATACTGAACACACATACATGTGAAGTTTGAAACCTTTTCTCCATAAATATTTTTTATGAATGGTTGACTTTTCAGGGCAAACTAAAAGTTTGCTCTTTTATGCTTGTAATATCGGCACACAGTGCAATATGTATTGAATCAATAAGTAAAGAGAAAATACGGCAACAAATAAAAAATCTTGGCATATTAAAAAGCTGTGGCCCCGATAATATTCCTCCTATTTTCATAAAATCCTGTGTGGACTCACTAATCGAGCCACTGTACATAATCTTCAATCACTCACTGAAAACGGGGACTTTCCCCAAAAATTGAAAAATAGCAATTATGGTTCCAGTACATAAAAGCGGAAAACAGAGTCTGATTGATAATTACAGAGGAATATCACTTCTATCTATATTTGGAAAACTATTCGAGGGAATAATAACAGACGAACTTTTTTTCATGGCAAAAAATCGCCTAACACATTTCCAACACGGGTTTTATCGGCAATGTTCCTGTGTGACAGGGCTCTTGCCGTTAGTACAAGGAACGCTGGAATATATGGAGAAAAACCTTCAGGTGGATGCCATGTACACAGACTTCTACTAAGGCTTTTGACAAGGTCCACCATAGTACCTTGCTCATCAAGCTGGAGAACTTCGGTGTGCATGGCAACCTCCTAAGGTGGATATCATCCTACCTAGTAATAGGTGTCGGATTGTGAGACTTTATGATAATGTATCTGAAATTACCCGAGTAACTTCCGGGGTCCCACAGGGATCACATCTGGGACCGCTGATGTTATCAATGTTCATAAGTGATATTGGCTCTTGCTTTCAACATAGTCATCATTTATTATACGCCGATGACTTGAAGATTTATTCTCCGATAGATCAGAAAATACAGCAAGTTTCTCTCCAACAAGATATTGATCGTTCATCTGATTTTTGTCATTCAAATAAGTTACACCTTAATGCTAATAAATTCTCTTCTACACCTACGAAAAATAGATGGTTCACCTCTGAAAAAAGTTCAACAAATAAAGGATCTAGGCGTCATTCTCGATCAAAAATTGTCGTTTGAAAATCATATTGACTATGTGGTTAAAAAGGCACTGAGAAATCTTGGCTTTTTAGTCAGAAATAAAGTCACTCATCTACATCTACTCAATTTGAATATTCGCAGTATGCGAAACAAAATTGAAAGTATCAGTGTAATGCTCGCAGAAATGAATTATCCAGGTATACTGTGTTTTACTGAAACATGGTACACAAATGAAGAAATATCACTAGTGAAACTAGATGGCTATGATTTGGCAGCTTCCTTCTGCAGAATAATATATCAGGCGGAGGAGCAGCTATATTTATAAAAAAAAAAATTTGAATGGACTTTGAGATCAAAGTAGACCAGGTAAATGATCAAGTATTTGAAGCTGTTTTTGTCAGAATCATGCTAAAGTGAAACCATGCTAAAGTTAGCTTGTCTCTATCGATCTCCCAATGCCAATGAACTTTACTTCTCTCTAGCTCTAGTAAACCTTCTAAATTTAATAAATAGCTACAAAGGAAAAACAATAGTATGTGGTGATTTTAATTATGACTTTCTGAACAACAACAAAAAAACTTCTGAGATCGTTTCAATTTTATCTTGCTTTGGGTTGGAAAAACAACTCCATGAATGTTTCACGTACAAGGTACATCTAAAACTTTAATTGATAATATATTTACTGACATCAAGAGTGAACAATTGAGTACAAAAACTTTAAAAACATCGCTATCTGACCACAGTGCTCAGTTAATGACCTGTCTGAAATATCAAAAAATAAAATGAATCCAATAATCAGAAAAAAATGCTTTTCATCAGAAAACAACGAGAACTTTAAAAATTTGTTATCCCAGGAATCGTGGCAGGATGTGTATTACAACCATGAATCTGAAATAGCTTTTGATATATTCTTCAAAAAAAATTATGCACTCTTTAATGATGCCTTTCCTGTCAAAACTCTCAGATCTGGAAAGAACAAACCCAATCCATGGATTACAACAACTATCATAGAAGAAGGTGCCTTTCTAAGGGAAATACACCATCTGATGAGTATATATCCTAACGATAAGGATATTAAGGACAAATATAAAACCTTGAAAAAAACTCATAAGGGAAAAATAATTCTTGGTAAGAAAGATTTTCATTCACATAAAATCATCAATGCCACGAATAAATCAAGTGCTACTTGGAAAGTTATAAAATCGACAATAAATATGAATGACTCGAAATCATCTCACTGCATAACCACTAAAAACAACAAAACATTAACAGACACTTCTGAAATTGCAACTGAATTCAATCACTTTTTTATTAAATGTGTAGAAAATTTAACACGTTCCTCCACAGTTAATGATAGTTATAAACTGAAATTAAAAAATAATAATTTCAACTCACTCTTTCTTACCCCGGTAAACTGCCAAGAGATATCTGAAATAATATCAACCGTGTGTACAAAAAATTCCAGTGGCATAGATGAGGTGCCATGTCGAATAATAAAATATGTATCAAATGAACTGGTTGAGGTATTGACATCACTTGTCAACATTTCTTTCAAGATATGCATATTTCCACACCAGCTCAAGTCTGCCCTAGTTATTCCAGTGCACAAAAAAGGTAATCAATGTGACATGGCTAATTATAGGCCAATTGCCCTTTTATCAGTATTCTCCAAAATATTTGAGAAAGCCTTCCAAGTGAGAACTATAAACTTTCTGAATAAATACCAGCTATTAACAAATAGACAATTCGGCTTTACAAAAAATCTTTCCACGCAGGAAGCTTTAATGTCCTTGCACGAACAACTCCTGGACTGTTTTGACAAAAAATTTAAAACCTCATGTATTTTCTTTGATTTTCAAAAGGGCATTCGACGTTGTCAATCACCCGCTACTATTGAATAAAATGGAATCATATGGAATAAGAGGGCCAGCCTTAGATTGGGTTCGATCATACCTCTCGCAAAAAAATCAACAGGTCTGTATAAAAAAAACGGGATTTCTTCAATGTCAGAACCATTGAATGTTTCTTGTGGTGTTCCACAAGGCAGCACTCTGGGCCCAACTTTCTTTGTCATTATGATAAACGACATCGATCATAATATACAAGATGGACTCATGACACTGTACGCTGATGATACTTCTGTGTATATCAATAGTAACAATCATGAAGATCTCGCTTTAAAATCATCAAACTGTGTCAACAAAATGAAATATTGGTGTGACATCAATGGAATAATACTGAATGTAGCAAAAACAAACTTTGTCTTATTCTCACCTATAACATCGAAACCCGATTTCAGCCTTCTAGTGAGACCGGGTGAAGATAATAATGAATCACTCAAGCAAAGCAATTCCATAAAATTTCTGGGTTTATATGTGGATGAAAACTTTTTCTGGGAGACCCACACTCAGCAACTCATCAAATCTTTATCTTCAAAAAACTTTGCGATTTTCCTATTAAAGAAAGTGACGAACTTTGAAGCCATAATGTCATATTATTATGGATGTGTGCACTCCCAACTCATGTATGGTCTGCTCTGGTACTGAGAAGGTATTCAGGAGCCAAAAACGCATCATAAGAAGCATATTTGGTCTGAGACCTACAGACTCGTGTCGACATATTTTCAGTACTCATGGAATTCCAACATTATACAATATCTATATTCTAACTGCTGTTTTCTTCATTCACAATAATTTGAAAAATTTCAAATCATGTGGCGATGTCAATCACTACACGACTAGAAACTCAAATAAACTCTACATTCCTCTAACTTCAAGAAAAGGACCCATTATAATATCCCTCAAAATATATAACCATCTACCTGACTCACTGAAAGTTCACAAGAATCCAATATTCAAGAGAAGTTGTAAAACATTTCTCAAAGAAAAGAGTTACTACTCCTTAGAGGAATATTTTAATGATCAATTTTAACTAAGTGTTATAGTCTCATATTCTATGCATTTTATTTAATAATTTTATCAACAGCCATAATGTCCTTTTCTTTGCTTTTATATTATATTTACATATCTTCGTTTTTATGCTATACTTATATGTCTACGTTTTTAAATTATACTTACAAGTCTTCGTTTTTATATTATACTAGCAGACCCGGCCACGCGTTGCTGTGGCTAAGGTTTTTGTTATAAACTAAAACTAAAACCCGACAGACGTCCTGTCCAAATTTCTATGTTCCCTAAAATGTTTTTCCCGAAAACTCTCGTCGGCGTAGAATTTCTTTTTTTCTATGTTTTCCTTTATGTTGTTCCATCTAGATTATGCTTTTGACTCCTTCCGCTTCCTGTTGTCCCGTTATCCCGTTCCCTTTTCCGTTACCCCTTTTTTTCTTTCCCTTCCCCCTTTTTTTTACCCTTATCCCTTTTCTGTTCCCCTTTTTTTCTTTTTCCCTTTATCCCCTTATCCTGTCATCCCGTTTTTTCGTTATCCCGTTATTCCCGTTATCCCGTTTTTACTCAATCCAGTCAACAGATACCGCCATCTGTTAGAATCGTTTGGAGCTAACAGATAATTAATAAACTAATAATTTGCAATAAAATAATATTGCGGCTATAAATTGAGATGTGAGCTATCCTATCTTTCAAGTTAGATCAAACTGCACACTTAATATATATAAATTACGCGTCACGTTGTTTGTCCGCGATGGACTCCTAAACTATTATTCAAGGGAAACGGTAGGAGAACACCAGTCATGGGGACCACCATGCTTTTTTACATGATGCCATTTGTAAAAAAACATGGCGACCTCCATGATTGATTTTCTACTATATGAATTTAATTTATACTTCAGTCTAAATAACACATACTAACATAAACACGTAGAACGCTCGGAACTGGAGCAAGATATAGATATACTGATTATACCACTACACAGGAGCACACATTTAGTAGACGATAGTGGGGACGCTACGAAGCATCGCACAAAGAGGAGACCGAGAACAATAAACAAATAATTTGCAATAAAATAATATTGCGGCTATAAATTGAGATGTGAGCTATCCTATCTTTCAAGTTAGATCAAACTGCACACGGTGTGCAAATTTGATTGAAATCGGTTAAGTAGTTTAGGAGTCCATCGCGGACAAACAACGTGACGCGTAATTTATATATATTAAGATTTACATATTTCTAGCCTTAATCACACACAATGTTTAACTCACACATTTTAGGCTTAAGATAGATTTAATTTAATTTTAATATTATATAACTATCCCATTGACGATTTCTATACTTGTACAAGTCCTATGAAATAAATGCTTACTTACTTACTTAAAACCCGAAACTTGCATATTGTTATATAATTCCATTGTTCGAAGTCACCTGGAGTATGCAACATAAATTTTATCAAAAATACATAAATAGAATAGAACAGGTTCAAAAGAGGTTCGTACACTTCCTTAACTTCAAATTCAGAGTAAACCAAAGTTTTCCTCCATATGCTTCTAGCCCAAAAATATATAATATCAATGAACTAGAAAGCAGACGGAAAATTGCCTACGTAATTTTTCTCAGTAAATTGATTCAGAATATTGTATGGAAAAACTTTCATACTCCATGCGCAATAGTGATTTGTTCAAGTTGGCTCCAGTAACCAGTAATTACTCCGTGAACGCCCCAATATCACTTATGCAACAAATATACAATTACACCTTTCCTAGTGTTGACCTATTTCACTTACCCCTTTGAAAAAGTAGATTTTCTTGTAGAGACATACTATGCACTATGTAGGGTAAACTGTATTTTTATTTGTTAATAATTATCTTTAGTTCGATCTAGCTTAACATTTCTAATGTAATGATAAATCTTGTAATTTCTGTGCTACTCTATAATTGGAACTCTTTTGTTCTGTTGAGATGCCGAAGTTATAAATAAATAAATATCAATTTATCCACATTGCAAATTGATCTTGTTACAGGGATCTACTCAGATTGAAAAGTTCCAAACCACACGAACTTCGCGAGATAACTGGTCAAGGCGTGATCGTCACCAATCTCCATTCTCAAACTTGCCAGAGCGCCAAAGACATGCTGAAAGCCATGAAGTCGGGCAATAATCACCGCACTACTGGCATGACCAACATGAACGAACACAGCTCTCGTTCTCATGCAATTTTTCAGATAGTCATTGAAATGGCAGAGGAGCATTCCAAGTCGATAAAAGTTGGCAAACTGAATCTAGTAGATCTGGCCGGCAGTGAGAGACAGTCAAAAACAGGGGCCACTGGAGACAGACTGAAAGAGGCTACCAAAATTAACAAGGCTTTATCCTCATTGGGTAAGAACTACAAAACCATGATTATTTTTTGTTATACTTCGTTTTTCAATCTCAATTTATACTTGAAAATCAGAATACAATCACTATACAACGCAAACAAATTCAAGGCTTTTTTATGTTAGGTCCCCAAATTTTATTCTCATCCATTCACCTTATATTCCTTTGAGAAAATTGTCGTTGCTGGCAAAAACTAATTTTTTGGGGCACCTCTATATTGGGATTAATGGGGTAGTTTGAGTGATGTGTTTGAAAATGATAGAAAAAATTAAACATGATCCAATTATTTTTTTAATAATAATAATATTTTATTTTCTAATTAAATTATATAAGAGGCCAGCCCTGTATAATACTGATAGCTGGAAAGAATTTTAAATTGATAGGAACAAAATGTGTAAAATCAAATTTTAACTGGCGTATCTATCTGAAGGCAAAGTATAATAATAGCTTTCATAACATCACAGTTGCAAAACATTAAGAAAAACCCATTGTGAGGGAGACTAATTAAAAAGAATCATAAACTGAATAAAGACTTGACACCGTCTACTAAATAAGAATAAATTATGAAGATAAATGCCTCACCATATATGAAGCCAATAAATAACAGAATAAAGTCTCATTAGAAATGTTGGAATTAATTGAATCTTGCTGGGATCGAATTAGCAGAATGATAAGTGAAGTGTTTAATGTTTATCCATTTCGCAACAAACATTTGCAAAGTACCTTGTAGGACGTCCGTCGAGGTATTAGCCAGGGAAATAGTTGTTTTTTTATGTATATGCGACCAATATACACCTATTGTATAGGTTTTTGTAGTCAGCTGTCTTGAGACATCTTTCATTTTTAATGACAGTATCATAATGACAACTTAATTTAATGCGAAAAGAAATATTTTTCACGATATCTAAAGTTTCAATCAAAATCAGACCATTATATAATAGTGCCAAACTACAGACAGGCAGCTCCCAGAATGGTATCAGCAAAATCAATAAGTAAGAGTATATAGAACTTTTTCTGGCAATTGATTTTAGCATAACAGTGAATTCCTTATTTTATTTTACAAACTTTATTGTGTGTTTTCAATTTCATTATGCAATATATTTTATGTAGACTTATCAATGCGTTTTTATAACTGGGTCATGTTTTTATATACATACTTATATTTTTTGTCGGAATTATTTGAGAGATTAATATAGTACACGAATTGAACAGCTCACACATAAAATAAAACCGAATTCAGGGAGAAGTTAAGTTAGATGCTCAATTTAGTTTTAAAGTTATATTTTTCAACTTACTGCTACAATTTTGTAAACGAAACTAAAAAAAGACACATATTCTAATTGAAAACACTCTAAAGTTTAGCAATTTTTCTTAATTATAATTTTCTTAATCCTTCTCCTGAATATATGAACGTTTGCCACATTTTTAATTTCATCAGGAAGATGATTGAAACATTTACATCCAACCCAAGTAGCATTTTAAGTGGATGGAACGTATTGGCCACGATTCTGGAAAACTTCGAATTGTTTGACCACAGCCACGTAATATACACGGTTCTATCACGCGGCGGCTACCAAAATGGGGAACACTTTTTTTGTGGCTGTTTCGTTCCAATCTACGTTCCTGGATCTCAGATAGCCACATTCTAACCACGTTGTGGTCACCTGGCAAAAACGTGGATATGTAGTGGCCGACACCAGACACGTTAAACAACTGACTGCGTTTATGTAAATAATATGTAGCTCGATCTCTGTTCAGCAACATATTTTTGTGATGAATGTTTCTCATTCTTCAATTTTGCCTGATTCATTTCTAACACTCGATCAACTATAAAAATATATAACATACAAACGCGTAAGTAAGTATATTGAATTTGGATACTTCTGATCGGGATAAAATTAAAACGATTGAAAGTTTAATGTGAAATATAGATGTTGTAGCTCGATTGTGAGCACGCGCCATCTGAATACACTTTATTTGAGGAAAACATTATAATTTTGGAAATAACTCGCCTCTGAAATTATGTACTTGAATCCCTCAAACATTGTTTTATCAATCTTGGTTAGTTGAAACAAATACTTACGTAACAAATTACTACGTTTGATGCAGTGCTGATGACAAATAAATCTTTATTGAATATTTCGATAATTTCTCTTATAATGGCGACCCAGCATATTACTGTAAATATGGCGCCTTTTGAAGAATATAACTTTAAAGTGGCAGAAAGTGTAAATATACCACTATAAAGCTCCCCCCATCATAAAGTGCTTAGTGGAACCAAATTATTATTTTTTCCACCACTGGAAAGTGGCACCCACGTCGCAGGTCCATGACTCACCACTTCAAAGTTATAACCTAAAAATTACTATAGGTTTTATACCTTCGAAAGGGGCGAACACGTCGGGCTATTATAACCTGCCACTTCAAAGTTTTAACCTCGAAATTGGGGGTACATGTTCATTAATTGTTAAAAAAGGACATGTAGCAAGTATACTGGATTTATGCAGCTCCAATCAACAATTATCAAGTATCAAGTAACAATTATCAATTAACAAGTAATCGAAATGATGGCATTTATGCAAACAGAATTAACAATTAAAGTATAAATATTAAGCAGGAGTACAAGTCAGAGATCCAATCTATTTAAATTAACATTTTTATACAAATTCAAGAAAAATTGTCTATTGAAAACGCATAACCCATTTCATTTTGAATGAATATCATTCACGTTTCACGTAATAGGAAAACAAACTTTTTGTAAGCCACAATAAAATAATTTGAGAAAAGTGTTCGGTTAGTTTTTGTCATCGCTCTGACCAATCCACGGTCACTTCAAAATTAGGGAGAATTGTCTATTGAAAACGCATAACCCATTTCATATTGAATGAATATCATTCACATTTCACGTAACAGATAAAACGAACTTTTTGTAAGCCACAATAAAATAATTTGAGAAAACTTAGGTAGTTTTCGTCATCGCACGACCATTCCACGGTCACTTCAAAATCAAGGAAAATTGTCTTTTGAAAACGCATAATCCATTTCATATTGAATAAAATCATTCATGTATCACGTAACAGGTTAAACAAACTTTTTGTAAGCCACGATAAAATAATTTGAGAAAACTTAGGTTAGCTTTTGCCATCACGCGGAATGGTGAATTTTGAAGGTTATTGTAATTTGTAGAACGTGGCAACCATCACCACATATCACAATCAAGTGCCTGCCACATTGAAGGTTTTAATGAAGTTACTAAAACGTTACCGAAACTATATTACTCTCTTGAAACTGACTGTGACTTCGAAATGATATTTAAGTGGTACAGAATGCTTACCGCAACGGTTATTTTCCACTTTTGAGTTTGAAAACCTTTAAAGTGATTTGCTCAGTGGCCATAATGTTCCAGACACCTCAAATGACACTAATAAGTTATAGAACTGTGGAGTGGCTACCATAGATGGGAATTACGTGACTACAACCATACACATATAAAATTATAGTTATTCTTACTGTATAGTGGTATATTTAGTGGTGATTACGTGATAACCACCGAGTCGAAGTTGCAGCATCAGTTTCCCTCACTTTAATGCTGCTTGGGAATGTTTTGCTAAAAATCAATGCGATGTACATTGTGCAGTAACTGGTCTCTCATTCCAATGTTATATGTATGTGATGCACGATTTCCCATGTAGAAGGCTCTATTTTTTTTATTTCTTCTGCCAGGTAACGTTATTTATGCTCTTGCCGAAAATTCTCCTCACATTCCATATCGAGATTCCAAACTCACACGTCTTCTGCAAGATTCTCTTGGTGGAAATAGCAAAACTATAATGATAGCAAATATTGGGCCTGCTAATATGAATTATGAAGAAACCATCATAACACTGAGGTAAATTTCTTGAGATCTCAGTCCGTCCCTATCACTCTCACGTCCAAATTCCTTTCAGATATGCCTACAGAGCGAAATCGATTAAAAACAATCCCATCAAGAACGAGGATATCAAAGAAGGCAAACTTCTCGGTCTCCAAGAAGAAATCGAACGCCTCAAGAAGCTCATCATGGAAAAAAGCAACGGAGACTTCAGTGCGAGCTTTAGCAATGATGAAGAAGAAAATTCTGGAAGTGAAAACGAAAGTGACAAAGAAGAGAAGGAGAAGAAATTGGAAATCGGAAAGATGGAAGTTGACGAGCTGACCAAGAAGCTAAAGACTCTGGAGAAACAGATGGTTCACGGAGGGAAAAACATTGTAGATAGTGTCAACGAGAACGAAATGAGGCTTGAACAACAACGGGCCGAAATAGCTGCTAGAAAGGTAAGGGTTCATTGATGTTCCCGATTATTAAATGCTTTGTTTGCTTTTTGTTTGTGTTCTATTCTATTCATCAGAAGCTGTCAAAATATCAATTTTGAGGTGGCTCACTCAAAAATAAACATCGTTTATTAGATAACCTCCGAATACACTGGCCTACTGACAATAATTCTATTAAACTTTACTGCTTGATTTACTATTCAATTCGAACTATCACTCCACTATTTGTTCTGAATTTAAACAAACATACTGACTTTACCACCGACTAACTTCAGTGACACGTGTAGCCAATGGCGTAGCTAAGTAACCAGGACCTGGTGCAAAAATTGTGGTCCTAAATGAACTCGTTAGGTTTTATCGAGTGAAAAATATAAATAAGTATTGAAAGGTGCAAAGCTACTTCATCATCAGTT
This sequence comes from Gonioctena quinquepunctata, assembly GCA_018342105.1. Taxonomy (NCBI): domain Eukaryota; kingdom Metazoa; phylum Arthropoda; class Insecta; order Coleoptera; family Chrysomelidae; genus Gonioctena; species Gonioctena quinquepunctata. Next base: position 124,599 of record JAFIRS010002111.1, on the reverse strand, counting down.
CTTTATTGCCCACTGCAGGGCATAGCAAAGCAAAGTTAGTTATGTAACGTAGTTTGTGGTAGTGGATAATATATAAACAATAACGAAGTAGATTATGATGGATATGATAATAAGTATAGGTATTAGGCAAGAAAACGAAGTAGATACAAATTAACTATCCACTGACACAGAATAACTGTTCTACAGACAACAAAATAACAATTTAGTTTAAAGTCTTTTCCTAGCTTGAGTTTTCGCAAAAGTATTAACTATTTCGGCTGATTCCAGGCTTTATGCGGCCTTATTTCAATTGCTATTAGCGATAAATGTCGGAGTCAAGCTTCACCTACCCTATTTCTCAAATAATTTTTTATTATTTTTAATTTGCTAAATGATCTTTTAGCTGTTGCAGAACTGACAAGAATTGTATAAAATAATAACATTGCTGTAAATACTTCCGTAAGGTCCCATTGTAGCACAACATATTTAGTCATTACTAGCTGCCCTGACAGATGTTTTCCTGTCCAAATTTCTATATTCCTTATGTTTTTGCCTAAAAAATTTCATTCGCGAGAAAATTTGTTTTTTCCTATGATTTCCTTTGTGTTGTTCCATCTAGGTTATGCCTGTGACTCTGCCCGCTTCCTGTTATTCTGTTTTCCCAAATTCCCGTTATTCCGTTTTCCCGCTATCATGTTATCCTGTTTTCCCGTCAACCCGCTAGCCCATTATCCTCCCATTATCCTACCAACCCGTTATCCTGTTTTCCACTTATCCTGTTATTCCGTTTCCCGTCATACAGGGAATACATTTTTTCATTATCCCATTTTTCCGTTATCCAATTTTTCTGTTTTCCCTTATTCAGTTTCTCCGTTGTTCGTTATTCCTTTATTCCATTATCCTGTTTTCCCGTTACCCCATTGTCCCGTTATCCCATTATCCCGTTATTGATAGCGCGAAAATACTTCAAATATCTGTGTATACCAATTTTTATGGCGGTCGGTTGAATGGTATAGAAGTTGATGCGATGGATAGCATAAAAACCTTATGCATGGAAAAACATTTACTAAAAAAAAAACAATCAAATATGTCGTTTCTATCGTCAGTTATAATCAAGAGTGCATACAAAAACTTTCAGTTTGTCCGAATTTTCTCCTTTGATTGTCCCGATTTTTTTTCCTGAAAATTTTGCAGGACCACAACGAACAAAACAAAAAAAGAATTACGCATATCCATCATATGAATCGTTAGTTATGGTCTTGAGTTCATACAGAAATCCCATAAAAATGGAATTTCCCAAATATTCCAATTTTCCGAATGTTCCAATTTTCCGTGCATTTTCCTATAAAAATCTTCCTCTGTCTATTACGAACATTTAAAAAAAAATAGCCAAATCGGTCCAGCCGTTCCCGAGTTTTGCGCTTAGCAACACAATTTGACATTCATTTTAACAAGCACTTGTCAGTTAGTTCGTTAGTTAGGGTCAAATCTTGCAAGTGAATTTTGACCGACTTCTAGTTGTCCGATTAATTTGCATTTGGCAGATGTTCATAATTCCGCTGACAATGCATTATGTAATTTTTAGAGAAAATAAAACAAAATGGTGGATTCAAGATGGCGGACCAGATTTGTAATTACGGTCCAGTTTGATGTTTGATTCAAAATTGGTATGTGGGGGTTTTTGTTGAATTATATGATCCTTTAAGTACACTAACTCACTCTGTATATGTTTAAAAAAAATTGATTATGCCATGTTGAAAACATAAGTTGTCATTAAATACTTTTTCATTAAGAGTTCATCTTCAATCTGTGTGATTTCCAATCATCAACTTTCTGCTAGTTTGAGTCAGAGTTGAACTACTAGTTTTCGGGGTCGGAGATTATGAATTTTTTGTCAAAATTCATAAATTCAAGATGGTGGATGAATTTGGGATTATGGTCCGATTCGATCCAAAATTGGTATATATTGGTTTTCTGGGCCGGAGATAATGAATTTTTTGTCAAAATTCATAAATTCAAGATGGCGGCTCCAATATGGCGGACGAGTTTTGTGATTATTGTTCGATTCGATTCAAAATTGGTATGTGGGAGTCCTCGGGGTCCAAAATTATGGTTTTTTTTTCAAAAATCAATAATTCAAGATGGCGGACTAGTTTTGTAATTACGGTTCGGTTCAAAATTGGTATGTGGGGGTTTTTGAGGTCGAAGATTATGAATTTTTCGTCAAAATTCATAAATTCAAGATGGTGGCTCCAAGATGGCGGACGAGTTTTACGCATTCTTTGCATTATTTACATGTTACATTTTAGTTATTTGAACATACCTGTTACTCCCGTGATTGTTAATTATAATATATATATGTAGGCATTATTCTGTATGAAATAATTTATTTGTAACTGGTACTCGGTTGAGTTGAGCAGTCTAACTGGACTTCGCCGAGGATAATTAAAATAAAGACATTTTATTATTATTATTATTATGGTCAGGTTCGATTCAAAATTGGTATGTGGGGGTTTTCGGGGTCGGAGATTAGGACATTTTTGTCAAAATTCATCAATTCAAGCTGGTGTTCGAGTTTTGTGATTATGGTCCGATTCGATTCGAAATTGGTATGTGGGGGTTTTCGGGGTCGGAGATTATGAATTTATTGTCGAAATTTCATAAATTCAACATGGCGGCCCCAAGATGGAGGACGAGTTTTGTGATTATGGTCCGATTCAATTCAAAATTGGTATGCGGCGGTTTTCGCGGTCGGAGATTTTGAATTTTTTGTCAAAATTCATAAATTTAAGATGGCGGCCCCAAGATGGAGGACGAGTTTTCTGATTGTTATATTTTATTCAAAATTGGTATGTGGGGGTTTTCAGGTTCGGAGATTATGAATTTTTTGTCAAAATCTATAAATTTAAGATGGCGATTTCAAATTGGCGGACGAGTTTTGTGATTATGGTCAGATTCTATTCAAAATTGGTGTGTGGGAGTTTTTGGGGCCGGAGATCATGATTCCTTTCAGCTCAAAACTTACAGGGAAGATACCTTGTAATAATCATGCTCTATTAGAAATGAGTTTAAGTCATTGCTGACAATGATTTAAAAATTTTTTGTTAAATTATTTGGTTTTAAAAAGCTTGTTGCGCGAATTGTAATAAAATTAATACTTCAACAAGTTGTTACTTACCAACCAATCATTGTTCAATGAAATTAATTGGTATTTACTTTTATGAATACTTTGTAAAAATTAAATACTTTGACAAGTTCTTACTTACCAACCTATCACTTCCCAATCAAATTAATCGGCACCTACTTTTATGAACACTTCGCGCGACAATCTTTTTGAAACCAAATAATGCAACAAAAAATAATTAAATCAATGTCAGCGAGGACTTAAACTCATTTTACACGGCTTAAATAAAAGCTTGTCTTTAAAAAGGTTTTTTATTAGTTATTTTATTATTATATAGATTTCCTGACATGATTGGTGAACAGTCCATGCCTGGGACAAATCAGGAAGAACTAGTTGGTAAATATTAAGAAATGCAAGGGAAAAATTGGGGCCTATTATATCAGAATATTTACTTTGGCATTGATCACACGTCTGTAATAAAGTTGCTCTACACCTAGTAAAAATGTTGGAGTTAGAAATTCCCCTGGACCCAGATAAATCCATTGCAAATATTTTGATACGAAGGATAATTCGTTTCATGTTTATTTTTTCTGTTTAAGTTTAAATCAATATACTAAGAAAATATGTTACATGCTAATGCTAAACAGTGAAAAAGGCTGAATAATGTCCATTACCATATTGCGGTAAAGTTAGCTAGTATTCATAAATTGGTCGCATAACACTATAGCTCATTGGTTGAATTACCTACACTCACAACCTACAACTTTCAAATGTCTTTCAACTAAGTTGCTAAGCTTAAAGCTGTGTTGCTACTTGTTATATTTATGTTCCAAAAGCAGATATTTTCGCGAGGTCGGTTCGAGGTTTACGGGTCGGGGCCCCCCACTGAGTTTGAGGGCCCCGCCTAGCCCTTCGGTAGCTATGCCAATGCATGTAGCTTATACAGTAGGGGAAACCTATCGGAGTGCTCGCAGCGGTTATTCTCGAATTATGAACCCTCGGTGGGTGTCTAATACCAGAATTCCAGGGTAGACTTTGCCTGACTAATGATAATTCACTATGAAAAATAGAATAAATTTACTTGAAAAAATTATTCAAGTTTAAATTTGTGACTTTTTCCAGACTGAGAACAGTGCAAAATACAAGAATGTATTTTGGTGTGTATAAACCATAGCGGTTTTGTATATTTTTATAAAAATTCCAGTTTGTATGTTTCCAATATTAAATTATACCATTCTAATTCACTATCACCGTCAGATTCAGAGTCACTACCATTTTCATTAGTTCTGTAAACTTGAAACAGTCTCCATGTATATTTATAAATTTTTTATTGATTGCGTTTTTCCAGTTCTTAGCACCAATATTCTTGAATTGCTTTTGGGTTTCATATCTGAAGCCATGTTGTTTTAAAAATATGCCATTAAGAATTTTATGTTCTTCATTGGCGCGCATACGGGTAATGATCTCAATTTTTTTAAAGAGCGTGTTTTTAAGTTTTTTAAAATTATTATTTATTTTCTACTTTTTAGTTTGGTTTATTTATAAAAGCGTGTTTTTTTAATTTTTTTAAACTATTATTTATTCTAATCTACTATCAATTCCGTAATTACTATTAGTAACTGTAATTATTTTCCTGTATTAATAGTCAAATCTCGATTTTAGAAGTCATTCAAACATTTTAATGTTGTCAATATATACAGTGAGCCGCCATCTTGAATTTTTCCATTTTCACGAAAGAATCATAATATTCGACTCCAAAACCCCCCACATATCAATTTTGAATAGAATCGGACCATAATCACAAAACTCGTCCACCATTTTGGAGCCGCCATCTTGAATTTTTCAATTTTGACAAAGAATCATAATCTCCGACCACGAAAACCCTCAGATACCAATTTTGAAGCGAATCGGACCATAATCACAAAACTCGTCCACCATATTGGAGCCATTTTGTTTTTTTCACACAAAAATTCTTAATGCATTGTCACCGGAATTATGTACACCTGCCAAATTTCAAATCATTCGGACGTCTGGAAGTGGGTGAAAATCAAGTCAAAAGGAGTCGGTTACAAACAAACATACAAGTGAAGCTAATATAAAGTGTGTAATAATACAAAATATGGTATTGTATCTTCGAAAATCATTTGATTCAGTAGATCAAGGAATCCTATTGAGTACTTTGAATATAATAGAAAGTATTAGAGGGCCGGTATATATGCGATTTGAAAATCATTTATTAGACAGAAAACAGTTTGTATGTACGAGAGAGAAGTACAATTCACAGAAAACTGCTTTATGTGGTGTTCCTGAAGGTTTCAGTATACAAAATCTTTTTAAAATATTGTTTATAATATAGACAGTCACATTCTTCCAAAAAAGTCGTTTTTAACAAATTAATGAAGTGTTAATTCATTGTGGGTCAAAATATATTTGATGCGTTTTAGATATTTTTGTAACTTTCTCCATTGAAAATTCGGAATGCAACATGAATTCTGATTTTTCAGTTTTGTAAGTGATTCGGCAAATATTCTCATGAAATATCATTCGGCTTAAGGATTTTATTCCATTTTTTTTCCTCAAGAAATTTGCCTCCAGGAAATATAATTTGTGCAATTTGTGGCCTCATTTTCAAGCTCTGCTTTCATGGTTGGATCAGGTAATCAGATCACAAATCGCACCCAATAAAACTCCCAGGCAAAATGCTTTATTCGAAAAAATTATTGCGGGACAAATTGATACCGGGATTCCTTCTATTCACATATATTTTTTCGTCATGTTGAGAACAAGGGAGAGATCTTGTCACTAAGTGACAAAAAATCTCTCTTGCCTTTTTTCCGTATGGGGCGACTTTTTCATGCAAAAAAATAAAACATCTTAACGCGTATTTGGCATTACTTTAATACATTATCTAGTAGCGATGCTATTTGCCCTAATGCAGACCTACATACCTACAAAAATTCTCAAACCGAATCCCAAATTTCCTCGTTGGTATAGCTCTGAGCTAAAAAGCAGCATAAAGCACAAAAAAATGGCCCATAAATCGTTTAAACAATCCAGAAATCATCAAGATTATATTAATTTCTCAAATCTAAGAAATAAGTTCAAAGTACTTACCAAGGAGTGCTACCACACCTATTTAGCAAAAATAGAAGAGGGACTTAGCATCTGATTGCAAGTCCTTTTGGCGTTTCGCTAATGAAAAATCAAGATGCCATTTTCCAAGAGAAATGTACTTGCATAATAAAAAAAGTATGAGTGGCTTTGAAACAGCTAATTTATTTGCTGAAAATCTATTTTCTGTATATGTTAAATCAGATAATCTTATTTCAGATTTAAGGTAACACAGTACGGTTAATGTCAATAAGTGTAAAGTATCAGTGAGCGAAGTGTTTAATAAAATCTCAAGTCTGAAAGATAGTGAATGCTGTGGTCCTGATGGTATCCCTCCATATTTTTTAAAGAGGTGCATCTACTCTGTGAGTATTCCGATGCATAGGATTTTCAATATGTCTCTTGACCAAGGTATTTTTCCTGATTTTTGGAAATATAGCTTTATAAGACCAATCTTCAAGAAAGGTAGTGTTGAGGATATCTCTAACTATAGAGGTATTTGTTTGCAGTCCTGCTTGCCTAAAATGCTGGACTCGCTTGTTACAGATTATCTATCTTGGGAGTGTAAAAGTTTGGTCATTGATCAGCAGCATGGATTTAGTAAGAGAAGATCCACTGTTACCAGCTTACTATCTTTTCAAAATACAATCTTGAATGCTTTCGAGAAGGAGTGTCAAGTTCACTCTATCTACACAGACTTCTCAAAAGCATTTGATAGAGTAAATCATGAACTACTAATTACAAAGTTGAATGCATATGGTATCAATGGCAACCTATTGAACTGGCTCCAAAGCTTCTTAACAGGCATATATATATATATATATATATATATATATCATAGAAGTTAAATCTGGGGTTCCTCAAGGAAGTCACTGTGGCCCACTACTATTTAACTTATTTGTCAATGACATTGCCCTCAGTTTAGTGAACTCTCAATTTCTACTTTTCGCAGATGATCTGAAATTTTTTAAAGTTATTGAAAATGATATCAATTGCCTTGAACTACAGAGTGATATCAATAACCTCGTTCATTGGTGCAACTCCAACGGAATGGATCTGAACCTTAATAAATGCTTCTTTATAGACTTCAACAGAAGTCGGACATCCATAGATTATTCATACTCCATCAACTCATTAGACCTCGAAAGAGTAACTCAAATAAATGACCTAGGGGTATTATTGGATGATAAACTATCTTTTTCACAACACATAATAATGATCTCCCTGAAAGCACGTAAGATGCTAGGTTACATTAAAAGAGTATCCAGAGACCTCTCAATCATCTCCTTTAAGGTTCTTTACTGCGCTTTTGTCCGTTCAAACATGGAATACGCGTCTGTAGTATGGAACGCTTACTATCAGACTTATATCAACATGTTGGAAACTGTTCAACTTAAATTTTTAATATCTTCTGCATACAAACTAGGAATTCAGGGGAACAACTATGACTATGACTACGCAGCCATATGTTCTTTATTAAAAATAACTACTCTAGAGAACAGGAGAATAGAAACCGACTTATGTTTTCTGTTCAAGTTGCTAGCAGGTGATGTTTGTTCTCTAGATCTCCTATCTCATATTGAGTTTAAAACTAATAATTCTGGCACTAGATCTAATGATACCTTTCATATCAAACATCATTACAGTAACTACGGACTCCACAGCCCTCTAACAAGAATGGTAAGGAATTTTCTACTTTCAGACGTGACCTAAAAAACAAACACTTGGCTCAATAATACTAGATGAATGTATGGGACTTATTGCTTATCATAAAACGATTATAATTGTCTGCTGAGTAGTGGATGTATATTTTTTCCTTCTTTTATACGTATGACCACAATTTTTAAATAAGGGCATTAATGATGTTCTGCAAAGTGAAAGTTTTTGGGGATATATATAGTAACCCAAATTTTTTTTTTCTTTTTTGTATTGCAACGTAAATAAACTTAACTTGGTTTTTACTAATTTATTTCACACTTAAATCTACAACTTAATTTATATTACGCCACTGTATAGCTCGATCGTATGGGCTCGTTCAGACTGTCCGTGCCATCTTGAGGGTTGCCTATTTATCTCCGTTACAGAATTCCCGATCTTTCGAATTCTGGCAGTTGGCGACCAGCATGTTCCAATTGTTTCCAATATTGACCGTTGTTTTCCGCGGCAGAGCGACTGGATTGTTCTCGAATATCTCCTGGGATGACCTCATCGTTGTCGATGGCAACGCATGAGGCGACAGGTCCGGCCTAGGTTCGTTACATTGCCCCCTTCTTAAAGACATTTCGTCCCGAAATTTCATCCTTGGAGTGTGACGATATCTGCATGACTCCCCATATCTGCACCGTGAAGTTCGATGGAAGTAACACTCCACGGTCTTCATGATCGGTCGTGGAAGAGGGTTACAGCAAACCAAAATCTTGACGCCGCTGGATCTGAATATCGCCTCCAGCATACTTCTTATGACTCTCCAGTCCAACCCATCAATACCACAGGACAATTTTGGAATTGCTAGATCCACCAGATTCTGGTCCACCATAGTATCTCTTAGTTTGGTGAGACTCTTCCAGACATCTTCATAGGACGGTTTATCTTGGGAATGCCTCTTGGTAACTAGGTAGTAGATGTTTCTCTGGCCTTTCTTCAACTGTAGCACCCCACCAACTTCTGGATTCTGCTCCCGCAGTGTTTGGAGTTGACCAAATTTCTTGGAGAACACTACGGCGATGCCCCTGGACATTCGAAGATCTTCTGCCACACAGTGCGCTAGTGCGTAGTCAGCAGGCACCTCGAAAAGGTCTCGTGACTCTCTCTAGTAACCCCATGTAGAACTTTCTGCCCGTTTGAATACAAGGACATAAACTTCTCGAACGTCATATCATCCTCCGGTGGCTTGAGGGTGCGAACTTGGTCATGGTTTCCAGCGTAAGGGGCCAACCTGTTGAAATGGACGACCCTTGGTTTCCCTCGGGTGGCTTATGGATTCGGTACACAAGGTCGTTTATCCTTTTCACGATTTTATACGGGCCTTCCACGAGTTCCGCAACTTTGGTTATTGTCGACGACGACGTTTGGGGTTGTACAGCCAAACCAGGTCATCAACCTTAAACCCTCCAGCGTCGGCCTTGATGTCATAGGTCTTCTTCATTTTATCGCTGGCACTCTGGCTGTTCAACCGGACTCGTTCGTGGATGTCGTCCATTCTCTGCCGAAGTTTGCTGACGTAGTCTCTCCCGCAGTGTCTTGTCCTGGCGGTATCCCAAACTTCAGGTCACAAGGCAGTCGCAGTTCTCGGCCCATTATAATACTAGCAGGAGTTTGACCGGTTGATTCGTGTACTGCGGATCGATAGGCCATCAGGAACAAATGAAGATACTGGTCCCAGTCTCTTTGATGGTCAGAGACAACCTTGGACAAGTGGCGGTTGATCGTCCTGTTCATCCGTTCCACCATTCCATCGGACTGCGGATGTAGGGCCGTGGTTCTTGTCTTGCGGATGTTCAGCAAGAGACATATTTCTTGGAACAGGTTGGATTCGAAATTTCTGCCTTGATCCGAGTGCAGCTCCATTGGAATACCGAATCGACATATCCACTCTTTCACCAAGACGTCGGCGACGGTGATGGCTTCCTGGTTGGGCAGGGGCATAGGCTTCCGCCCACTTACTGAAGTAGTCCATTGCCACAAGGATGTATTTATTCCCGTGGTCGGATACGGGAAACGGGCCGGCGATGTCAAAGGCGATTCTCTCGAACGGGCTGCCTACGTTGTACTGACGCATCGGGGCCTTGGGTCGTATTCGAGGTCCATTGCTAGCAGCGCATACAGCGCACTTTCTGCACCAGTCCTGGACGTCAGCTTGACAATTGGTCCAGTAAAACCGTTGCCTCACTTTCTGCAGGGTCTTCGTCACTCCCAGATGTCCTCCAGCGACTCCATCATGGATTTCCCGCAGCACTTCCTCTCTTCTGTTCCTAGGAACAATTATTTGGCGTCTGTCTTCCCCACCAATATCGGCCTCCAACACACGTTTCAGGATCCCATTGTCCAGAATAAGAGAGTTCCATTGTGCCCAATAGGACTTAACAGCCGGCGAGTAACCTGCGATTTCCTGCCATGATGGTCTTCGATTGCCCTTCTTCCAGCTGACAACTAAGCCAAGGTCGGGGTCTTTCTCTTGGTCTTTCTGGATCTTGCTGTCATTCCAGTTGTCATCCATTGCCGCGGTTCTACAAAGTGTTGCTTCTTTCTCTTCTGCTCGTCGGCAATGTGAGCAATCATCTGGACATGGTCTTCGCGACAAGGCATCTGCATTCTTATGGCTAGTTCCGGCTCGATGTTCGATCTCGAAATCGAATTCTTGGAGTCTCTCGATCCAACGTGCTACTTGACCCTCAGGATTTTGAACTGTAAGAGCCATTTGAGAGCTGCATGGTCAGTTCTCAACAGGAATCTTCTTCCATACACGTACTTGTAGAAGTGCTCCACTCCCTTTACAACAGCTAACAGCTCTCGCCTGGTGACACAGTAATTGCGCTCTGGTTTGCTAAGCGTCTTGCTGAAATAACCAATGACCTTCTCCTGTCCCTCCTGGATCTGAGATAAGACAGCTCCAAGTCCCACGTTGCTGGCGTCCGTATCCAAAATGAATTTCCCTTTGGGTAGGGGATAGCTCAGTACAGGTGCGTTGATCAAAGCTCCTTTCAGCTTCCTGAATGAGTCTTGACATTCTTCGGACCACTGGAACTTTGTTTGGCCCTCCGTGAGCCTGGTCAGTGGTTTAGCGATGTTAGCGAATCCCAGCACATATCGGCGATAGTATGTGCATAAACCAAGGAAACTTCGAAGTTGGTGAATGTCTTTTGGGATGGGCCAATCCTTAACAGCTTTGATCTTCTGGTCATCCACTGCTACTCCTTCCCCAGAGACAACGTGGCCGAGGTATCGTACTTCTTTTTGGAACAGATGGCATTTCTTAGGGCTCAGCTTCAATCCGGAGTTCCTCGGTCGCAGGAATACTTCCTCCAAGTTTTTCACGTGGTCCTCGAACGATCTGCCGACCACAATTATGTCGTCGAGATACACTAGACACGTGTTCCATGAGAGTCCCTTCAGCACTGTCTCCATCAATCTTTCGAATGTGGCGGGAGCATTACAGAGCCGAATGGCATAACGGTGAACTGCCACAATCCTGAGCCGATGGTAAAGCAGTCTTTTCTCGATCTTCCCGAGCCAGTTCTACTTGCCAATATCCACTCTTCAGATCAAGGGTCGAGAAAATCGTGGAACCAGCCAACATGTCTAGGGTGTCATCTATTCTCGGAGAGGGTAACTGTCCTTCTTCGTGACATTATTAAGTTGGCGATAGTCTACACAAAGCGTGTCGATCCATCCTTTTTCTTCACCAGTACGACTGGAGAGGACCAGGGACTGTCAGATGGTTCGATAACTCCTTCTTTTCCCATATCGCTGACTATTTTGTCAGCCTCTTCCTTCTTGGCAAGAGGAAGTCTTCTTGCTGATTGCCGGATCGGTCGGGCACCCCCAGTATCAATCTTGTGCTGGACCACATTAGTTCGACCTCCTTTTCCTTGTCCGGTATCGAAGATGTCTTGGTACTTTTTGACTAAATCTCTTAGTTTGGGCTGTTGAGCTGGTTTTATATCTTTGGCAGAGATGGCAACTAATTTTTCTAGTTCTGTGGGCCAGTTGTTGGGTTGGCTAATCGTACCTCGTACGCCCGGATCACAGATGAAACTGACGAGCAGTGCCCTAAAATTGTTCCTTTCTTTAAGGTCACTGGAAAGTAATTGACATTCATGACCCTTACCGGTACAAATTTTTCAGCACGTAACAGGGTTTTCCCTAGGGCAATCCCTCGTCCAATTTTCTCATCATGAAGTTTGGGCTCGAACATCACCACGTCTCCACTGCTCGCACTCCCGTCCAGGCGAGCCTCCAGGATGGTTTCAGCCCTCTCAGGTACGCTTACATCCTCAGCCAACAGCACACGGATCAACTCTTCACTTCTCCCATGAAGTACCAGCTCTTCTCCGTTGACACGTCTTTGAAATCCAATTCAAACCCTCTGGAATTCATGATGTCCATTCCGATGATTGCATCGTCTTCGATGTCCGCTACAAGTGCCTGCTGTTTCACTTTAGTGCTGCCCAAAATTATTTCAATCGGTGCTCGCCATATACAGTAGCTGGCTCCCTGTTGCTGTGCGTAGCTTCCCAAATTGTCGTTCAATTCGTTCCGGTGTTCTGGCAAAGGAAGGCCGAGAATTGTCCTAGTCGCACCTGTATCTAGCAGCATGGTGCAAGGCTCGTTATTGATGAGACCGTCTACGAAAACACCTCTGTTCTGTCGTTGCAGGATAGCGACATATGCGTTGTTAACCGGGGCTTGCTGGACACAGGCCGACGATTGCCCTTCTCGTCGACCTTCTTTAGTTTTCCTGCATCGGAGTCGTGTTTTCGAATGTTGGACATTTGCTACGCACATGTCCAATTTTGCCACAATTCCAGCATCTTATCTGTCTTTTCTCAGGCAAAACTTCCTTAATCACTTTCCTTATGGCAGCTTCCAAATTAGCAGGCTCCTGTGAGTCTTCCTCAATCATTCGGACTTTACTCTGGCTTTTGCAAGATTGTTTCGCTGCCTCGAATTCCAAAGCGCGTGCCAGTGCGTCTACGAGATGTGTTGGACGGGCTAGTGTCAACGCTTGTCTGGTTTCTTGGTCACGGAGTCCATCCAGGAATGCTTGAACCGCTAGTCGCTCCATTACATTTTCTGGTGTGGCTGGATATGCGAGACGAACCAAGCGTGCAATGTCAGTTTCGAATTCTTGTAAGGATTCGCCCGATTTTTGGCAGCGATTTTTCAGCTGGGAGTGGTATACGTGTTCCAAATGGGCGTGGCCATATCGTAATTCTAGATGTTTAATCAGCTGTTCTTGGGCGGTGAGAGTTTGTAGAATATTTGTCGCTTCTCCACGTAATGCAAGTGTCAGTGCTACAGCTCTTTCCCCTGCATTCCACCCGTTTGCTTTGGCCGCTGCTTCAAACTGCCGGCGGTAATTTGCCTATGGAGTTTTTCCGTCGAACTGAGGCGGCTTCATGGAAAGCTTCCCTATTTCTGAAATGACCTTGACATCTTTTATTCCCTCTTGAACTTTATCCAAGTTCAAACTCAAGTCCAGCATTGCATTTTCTTTAACCATCTCTGTGGAGGGCGCACTATTAATTCGTTTTTCCAGCTTACTGATCGTTTCCTTTATTTTGTCCATTTCTGCTTCGACCCCATCTTTGATTTTATCTACCTCCGTGTTCATTTGCTCCCTAATTTTATCTATCTCTGTCTCAACGGTTCCCATTCTTTCTTCTAGAAAATTAGCCACACCACACAATTCTTTTTTTAGGCCTTCTGTGTTTTCCAGGAACTTCTCTTCCAGGCTTCTTGAATTTTCTAGAAGCTTCTCTTCCAGATTTCTAGAATTTTCTTCAAGCTTCTCTTCCAGATTTCTAGCATTTTCTTCCAGGCTTCTTGAATTTTCTAGAAGCTTCTCTTCAGATTTCTAGAATTTTCTTGAAGCTTCTCTTCCAGATTTCTAGCATGTTCTTCCAGGCTTCTTGAATTTTCTAGAAGCTTCTCTTCCAGATTTCTAGAATTTTCTTGAAGCTTCTCTTCCAGATTTCTAGCATTTTCTTCCAGACTTCTTGAATTTTCTAGAAGCTTCTCTTCCAGATTTCTAGAATATTCTTCAAGCTTCCCTTCCAGATTTCTAGAATTGTCTTCAAGTTTTTCTATTATCGGACTCAAATCACCTCCGGGAACTTCGAATAAAAATGTTTCGGGGTCCTCACCTTCTTGTATAAGTCCTTCTGCAAGTCTTTCCTGGAGTACTTGCTTTTTACCCGTTGTTTCCAGTTCCCTTTCCTCCAATTCCTGTTTCAATTCCGCTACCTTCAAGTCCGCAAGGCGCACTTTTCTTGAACACATTTTGTCTTTGACGAGGTATCAGTCTGTTTCACACGAAAAGTTTATCAGTTTGTTAAAAATTCACTTTGCGAATTATTTTCCACGGGCCACCAGTCTATTGTCTGTTTCACGCGAAGAGTGTATCAGTTTATATTCCCACGCACAATTGTCCACTTCGCGAAAACCGGGCCACTGTCTATTTTGGGCGTACAAAAAGGTCTATCAATTTATTTTTCTGACTATCCACTTCCGACACCAATTGCAACGTAAATAAACTTAACTTGGTTTTTACTAATTTATTTCACACTTAAATCTACAACTTAATTTATATTACGCCACTGTATAGCTCGATCGTATGGGCTCGTTCAGACTGTCCGTGCCATCTTGAGGGTTGCCTATTTATCTCCGTTACAGAATTCCCGATCTTTCGAATTCTGGCAGTTGGCGACCAGCATGTTCCAATTGTTTCCAATATTGGCCGTTGTTTTCCGTGGCAGAGCGACTGGATTGTTCTCAAATATCTCCGGGGATGACCTCATCGTTGTCGATGGCAACGTGTGAGGCGACAGGTCCGGCCTAGGTTCGTTACAGTATATTGAATTGTGTTGTATGGTATTTTGTATTGTATTTTGTATATTAGGTGTAAGGTATATGTAATTGTACTGGGTTGTAATGGTTATTACCGTAAAATAAATACTACTGTTAAATACGAATATTTCAACGAAATATCAAATTAGCGTTTTTTCATTTTCAAGCTCTTTGTTTGGTATAACATTAATGATAATATGTAATTAATTTTTCTTTTATCAAAAAGAATGGAAAATTATACAAATGCTGAATTGTCAGACATGCATTTTGCCTATGGTTGAAGTCACCAACGTTTGCGCGAAAATGGTACATTTAAGAAACAAACGGCTGACAACAGGCGCCTTCGAAAAGTACAAACTGTGCAACTAGAAGAAGCAGTTCTCCAGTTAATTGCGGAGTCACCTGAAACAAGTACTCGAAAAATTGCCAACATACTGAATGAAAGCAACTTTACTGTATTTAAAATTGTATCCATTTCATATTCAACGTGTGCAAGCTCTACTACCTAGAGCCTTTTTTCCGCGCCTAGTTTTTTGCCATTGGATTCTTCATCAAATTGCTCAAATTCCTAATTTTTTAAATGGCGTTTTGTTTACTGACGAGGCTAATTTTGGACGACAGTGTATACGAAATTTCCATAACAATCACCTCTGGACTGAGGAAAGTCCACATGGAATCTTTGAAGCTCATTTCCAGCATCAGTTTTCAGTAAATATATGGCTTGGGGTACTTGATGATCATTTAATCGGTCCATATTTCCTCCCACACCGACTAACAGGCGACTCTTACCTTAATTTCCTACAGGAAGAGTTACCTGTTCTCCTTGAAGAAATTCCTCTTACAGCTGAGACAACACTTCTGGTTCATGCATGATGGTGAACCAGTCCATTTTAGCATTATTGTACGTAATCACTTAGATACAGTATATCCAAATTGTTGGATAGGTAGGGGAGGTACAGAACATTGGCCTGCTCGATCTTCGGATTTAAATCTTCTAGATTTTTGCATTTGGGGTTTTCTTAAGTCATTAGTTTATTCCACTCCCGTCGAAAATGTTGAAGACCTGGGGAATCGAATTATAGCCGGCTGTCAGACAATAAGAAATACACCAGGAATATTTGCGCGAATACGACAATCAATGAGGCGAAGAGTTGAATCACGTCTGAGGGAGGTCATTTTGAACATTTGTTATAGCTTTGCGCCTATTTATTTATAAGTGTTATTTTCTGTTATTGTTCTGGTTTAACGTTATTGTATTAAATAGTTCTTGATAATGTATTAAAGAAATGAAAAATATGCGTTAAGATGTTTTATTTTTTTGCATAAAAACGGCGCCCCATACGAAAAAAAGGCAGAAGAGATTTTTTGTCACATATTGAACGAGGAATTCAAAAATGATTTGAAATATCTTAGTGGCGTACCATTTTTTTCTTTAAAAAAATTGAGATCATTAGCCTTATGCGCGCCAATGATGAACATAAAATTCTTAATTGCATGTCAAAAAATGCGCAATAACTACCTCTTAAAACTCGACCGGTTTCAGAGCAATAAATAAATAGTCAGATTTTAAGAAAAACTTTTAACACCCCGTATCTCGGAAAACGAATCATTTTCGGACAGAATTTATATAGCAAACTGTCATTATTTTTTCATGCAGAATCACCCCCTGTAGTTTGTCGCACTTATTCACTAACACCCTGTATAACTTCACTTATGGGCCTAAAAAAGGTGGGCTTCCATCCTTCTAGAATCACTTTTTTCTCATCCATTTTACTAACTACTAGGGTTTGGCAATCCCTGGATAAATGTTTTGCATTAGAAACATATGTTCATTAGTGAAAGAAAAGTGCCATGTGAAGTGGAATGAATAGAAAAATCGAATTAAACGGTTTTCTTCACATAAAGGATTCAATATAAAATTGAACCAGAAAATGGTAGATCTCAGGTGAAAAACAACTACTTTCCTGGCAAATACCACGCAGAACATTGAATGATATTCACCTGAAAATCCATGCATACTTCCATATAATATCAATGGACATTGAATGCAAATGTTTCTTTCTGATAAGCTCGATTATGTTTAATTTATGTCGTGTTCACCCTGGCAAACAAACCAACGGTTTCAGGCTTCTTGGCCCTCATCAGTACGGAGCAGTCAACCAGCCAAAGGTGCAAAGAACTCTGGCTGAAGTGAGACACAACGTAAACAAACCATCATCGATCTTGTATACCCTATAGATGCGCCGGAAAGATAAACTTTAACTGGCGGTACCTAGTGACAGAAAGAAACACTCGAAAATCTCCCACCTCGATAGGTTTCTAAATAAAAGATTCCTTCTCAGTAGGAGTGGCAAGCCCGTCCCAGCATATAGTGAAAGAAAAGTGCCATGTGAAGTGGAATGAATAGAAAAATCGAATTAAGCGGTTTTTTTCACATAAAGGATTCAATATAAATTGAACCAGAAAATGGTAGATCTCAGGTGAAAAACAACTACTTTCCTGGCAAATACCACGCAGAACATTGAATGATATTCACCTGAAAATCCATGCATACTTCCATATAATATCAATGGACATTGAATGCAAATGTTTCTTTCTGATAAGCTCGATTATGTTTAATTTATGTCGTGTTCACCTAACAATCCGCATACGGTTTCAGGCTTCTTGGCCCTCATCAGTACGGAGCAGTCAACCAGCCAAAGGTGCAAAGAACTCTGGCTGAAGTGAGACACACGTAAACAAACCATCATCGATCTTGTAACACCTATAGGTACGCGGAAAAGATAAACTTTAACTGGCGGTACCTAGTGACAGAAAGAAACACTCGAAAATCTCCCACCTCGATAGGTTTCTAAATAAAGATTCCTTCTCAGTAGGAGTGGCAAAACCGTCTAGCATATAGTGAAAGAAAAGTGCCATGTGAAGTGGAATGAATAGAAAAATCGAATTAAACGGTTTTCTTCACATAAAGGATTCAATATAAAATTGAACCAGAAAATGGTAGATCTCAGGTGAAAAACAACTACTTTCCTGGCAAATACCACGCAGAACATTGAATGATATTCACCTGAAAATCCATGCATACTTCCATATAATATCAATGGACATTGAATGCAAATTTTTTTTGTAATTTAGTTTAATTTAAATGTTTCTTTCTGATAAGCATTTTATTTTGTCAACCAGCCAAGGTGCAAAGAACTCTGGCTGAAGTGAGACACAACGTAAACAAACCATCATCGATCTTGTAACACCTATGGATGCGCGGAAAAGATAAACTTTAACTGGCGGTACCTAGTGACGAAAGAAACACTCCGAAAATCTCCCACCTCGATAGGTTTCTAAATAAAAGATTCCTTCTCAGTAGGGATGGCAAGCCCGTCTAGCATATAGTGAAAGAAAAGTGCCATGTGAAGTGGAATGAATAGAAAAATCGAATTAAACGGTTTTCTTCACATAAAGGATTCAATATAAAATCGAACCAGAAAATGGTAGATCTCAGGGGGAAAACAACTACTTTCCTGGCAAATACCACGCAGAACATTGAATGATATTCACCTGAAAATCCATGCATACTTCCATATAATATCAATGGACATTGAATGCAAATGTTTCTTTCTGATCAGCTCGATTATGTTTAATTTATGTCGTGTTCACCTAACAATCCGATACCGGTTTCAGGCTTCTTGGCCCTCATCAGTACCCGGGGCAGTCAACCAGCCAAAGGTGCAAAGAACTCTGGCTGAAGTGAGACACAACGTAAACAAACCATCATCGATCTTGTAACACCTATAGGTCGCGGAAAAGATAAACTTTAACTGGCGGTACCTAGTGACAGAAAGAAACACTCCGAAAATCTCCCACCTCGATAGGTTTCTAAATAAAAGATTCCTTCTCAGTAGGAATTGGCAAGCCCGTCTAGCATATAGTGAAAGAAAAGTGCCATGTGAAGTGGAATGAATAGAAAATCGAATTAAACGGTTTCTTCCATAAAGGATTCAATATAAAATTGAACCAGAAAATGGTAGATCTCAGGTGAAAAACAACTACTTTCCTGGCAAATACCACGCAGAACATTGAATGATATTCACCTGAAAATCCATGCATACTTCCATATAATATCAATGGACATTGAATGCAAATGTTTCTTTCTGATAAGCTCGATTATGTTTAATTTATGTCGTGTTCACCTAACAATCCGCATACCGGTTTCAGGCTTCTTGGCCCTCATCAGAGGAGCAGTCAACCAGCCAAAGGTGCAAAGAACTCTGGCTGAAGTGAGACACAACGTAAACAAACCATCATCGATCTTGTAACACCTGAGATCTACCATTTTCTGGTTCAATTTTATATTGAATCCTTTATGTGAAGAAAACCGTTTAATTCGATTTTTCTATATGTTCATTAGTTGATACTGGAATAGGTTCAATTTCAAGATGAATCAGTAATTGTTTCCATTATTGCCTTCCTGGCTGTCATTCTGCCACAGACATCACATATTCAATCCTCACCCTGTCAAAACTCAAAGCAAACTAACCTCTTGTTTGTTTCATTAAAACACCCCTCCTAGAAAAACTATTATGCTATTGACAAAATGAATCAAGTCATTAATTTGTCCATTACTAGGTGATGCGTCACGTGGAATATTACCTAAAACCAGTTAATGTAATTGGGCCTTTTAGCTTTTTTAAACTTGCCCTACTCTTTATTTGCCATTTATAGCAATTAATGTAAATGCAAATGCAAAAACAAACATTTTTAAAATACTCAAGATTAAGAACTTTCAAATAATATTTACAGTTTCAAGTTATTGCATGTAAAAGTGAAAATATTGTTAATTACTATACTTTTACAAATATTTCAGTACAACCCTGCTATATTTTGAATCCAATAATTACCTGTTATTTTTCAGTACAGACCTGAATGATTTTTTTTTTTTGAAAATTAATTATCTATACCGGGTGCCACAGGATATCGGGCGACCCCTGTAACTTCTGCATTCGTGAACGGATTTTTCTGAAATTCGGTACAGTTATATAAGCAACCATTTCGGATTTGATCACATTACAATCCAATATGGCGGACTTCCGGTTTTTCTGCAAATGCCAGCAACTTTGTTTTTTCAAATAGAACACCCTGTATATTTTAACATATTTAAGTTCAACAGGTCAAAACAAGTCCAAACCTTATTTCAAATGTCATTTTTTTGAAATCAATTGAAATTAAAATTGTTTTTTAATTTTACCTCGTGGATAAATGAGATTTGGTCAAGGCTATTCACAATGAGTCGCACATAACAAAGAAACATATTTTTTCTGAAAAATTATTTATTGATGTATTAATTCAGTCACATCACATTTTGATCAAACATATTTTTTTTTCAAATGAAACTTTTATAGCCTCCTACCTGTCTCTCTAGAACATTCATTAAGGAAAAAAATTACATATCATTTTTGTATTTCGGTGCAGTAACAAATTGTATACATTCAAAAATCTACAACTAGTTCATTAGTTTCCTTGCAGTTCGAATAATTTTTCAACTTAGTAAGCTGTGGAAAACAACATTTCTGAATCTTGTCAACTAATTGTGTTTCACTGTCATATTTCATCTCAACTCACGAAAATTAGTTAACTTCCGGGAATTAGTTTAGTAGAAATGTAAAATCAAAATTATAGGTTCACAAGAAGTGAACAGGTTGATATGTTATTAATTTACGGAGAATGTCTTGAAAACATTGTCGCCGCTTGTCAGTTATACTCTGAACGATACCCACACAGAAGACACCCACAAAAAACATTTTTCAAAAATGTGGAGAGAAGATTCCGAAAAGAACCCAACCAAGGAGAAGATGATCGTAAGTGAGGAGGCAGAAATCAATGTTTTGCTTATGTCGATTTTGATCCAACCGCTTCGACGCGGGAATTGCAATACCAATGCAATGCAAAAAACACCATTTTCGTGCTTATAAGTATAACTTACACAATTAGTTGACAAGATTCAGAAATGTTGTTTTCCACAGCTTACTAAGTTGAAAAATTATTCGAACTGTCAGAAAACTCATGAACTTGTTGTAGATTTTTGAATTTATACAATTTGTTACTGCACCGAAATACAAAAATGATATGTCATTTTTTTCCTTAATGAATGTTCTAGAGAGACAGGTGGCTCATAGGGGTTTCATTTGAAAAAATGAATTTTTGTTCAAAATGTGATGTGACTGAATTGATTAACCAGTAAGTGACCCAAAAAATTATTTTTCAGAAAAAATTAAGTTTTTCGGTTATTTGCGACTCATTGTGAATAGCTTCGACCAAATCTCATTTATCCACGAGGTAAAATAAAAAAACAATTTTAATTTCAATTGTTTAAAAAAAATTACATTTGACATAAGATTTTGACTTTTGACCTGTTGAACTTGAATATGTTAAAATATACAGGGTGTTCCATTTGAAAAAACAAAGTTACTGGCATTTCCAGAAAAACTGGAAGTCCGCCATATTAGATTGTAATGTGATCAAATTCGAAATGGTTGCTTATATAACTGTACCCAATCCCAGAAAAATCCATTCACGAATGCAAAAGTTACAGGGGTGGCCCGATATCCTGTGTCACCCGGTATACAAAGCGTTAGTGAGAATTCTTGGAAAATTTTGTCTTAAATAATTTGTCCCGCATAACACTATATTGGTTTGGCTAAGGAAAATTCAGATCAATTCTAATTCTTGAGCATCAATGATTTTGTTATGGTTTTCAGTTTGTATTCAGCAAAATCCGTTGAATATATTGTTTTTTCAAACGAATTTAGCAGCTCTCTTTTACTTTTCAATTTTATTGAATCAAAAATATGTAACTTCTAGTATTGAACAAACTCCAGTATGGAAAAAATTATTGATTCGATAAAGAATCCAATACTTGCCGAGGATTAGCCAGGTAGTTGGTTTCTGATGGATATACCTATTGAATATATTCGTTGCAGGGACCAGTAGAAAATAGCGCAACGTATATGGTAGTTGGAACCTACTACAGTGGTCATCTTACAATTCTGAAAATTGAGAGATTTTGAAATATACATCCAATGTTGTTTATACATGAATATATCTAATGTCCTCCGACACTTTCAATTTCATTTCAGAAACGTGAAATAGAGATGCAACAAAAGCTCGAATTGGAGGAGGAAACTTGCATTGAGTTGAAACAGGTTTTTGCCAGTCTGCAACAACAGGTAGACTACAAAAGAGATAAACTGAAGAGGCTGAACAGTAAGCTACAATCCCTCAGGCAAGAAATAAGAGATAACCACGAAGTTTATGTTAAGGACAGACAGGAAATCGAAGAGGCCAATGATGAGGCTGCCATGTGAGTAATTGTGTTTTTATTTCAGTAACATATTACTTTTATCTTGTATGATCAAACTGCGGAAAGAAAAAATGAAATAAATGATATCTACAACATATCAAATAAACATAATTTAACAACGAATGAAATAAAATATTTCATTCAATTATAATAAAAAGAATATATATCTTGATTTTTTTTAAACCATTTTTTAGGCATTTGAGAAAATGGTTTCTGATAATAGATAATTTCATTCCATCAGAGGAAAGAACTAGATTGATTAATCTGGCTCAATATGATGACAATATTGACAATTGGATTCTGAGAAAAGAGAAAATAAGAGTCAACCTAGCTGACAGACCTTTCGCTCACAATTACAGACGACCCATTTCTGATGCTGCCATACAGATGAGTCAAACCACACCCAAGTATAGGGTAAGATTACATTTTCGTAATTTTATTTTAAATTGCTTAGCTCTCGCCTAAAAAAATACTTTGTTTTTTTCCCCGATGATAATACTATTTGCAACCTCTTCAGTGATCACTTCTCAACTGTTAGTAGTAGCTTATCTAAACCACACACTGAAAATATTAATTATATAACACCTGCTCTAGAGAGTATTTATTTATACCCAGCAACTAAATTGGAAATTGAAGAGGTTAATAAAAAAAGTTTGCAAGAACAAATCGTCAGGAATTGATGAAATTCCTGGCCATGTCATTAAAACGGTTGCAACTTCTTCAGTGATCACTTCTCAACTGTTAGTAGTAGCTTATCTAAATCACACACTGAAAATATTAATTATATAACACCTGCTCTCCAGCATATTTATTTATACCCAGCAACTAAATTGGAAATTGAGGAGGTTAATCAAAAAAGTTTGCAAGAACAAATCGTCAGAAATTGATGAAATTCCTGGCCATGTCATTAAAAATGTTGCTAATGTGAACCTTTGACTGATATAGTGTAACGAAGCATTTTTTTAGAGCTCCGTTACTAAGAACGGCTAAAGAATATTTAACCTAACTTTGGTACGTCCCTGCCTATTTGGGGTTTCTATTGGTTCCGGTCTGGCAAAATATTTCATTCCCTGTTAGAAATTAAGGTATATACCCAAAGCTACTGGAATTCACGTCAACATCATGCATACAATATAACAGAGTTTTTCTCTAGATCTTATAAAAAGGGTGAAAAACCCCGGTGATAGATTTTGTAAGAGACGAGAAAGAAACAAAGATTGCGAGGGGAAAAACCAAATCATTTTTTCTATCAGGCACGAAATCATCCTTCAGATTTTCGGTCCAAATTCAGTTTATCGGACAAAAAACGCGCCTTTCTTAGTGGGCTTTTTCGTCTAGTTTGGTCATACATTCGGGATCTATAAAAGATATGATGAAAACTAGCAGCGACACTTGTTACTTGTTGCTCGTTGCCTGTTGTGCTACAAAGTCCGGTTGAGTAAGAGAAAAGTGTGAAAAGAGATTCGAGGTCCAGAAGCGTTGAGGTATCCGTAAGTGGAAATTGTGAATAACTTGTATTCGAGCTTGGTTTCTCCGTGTGCTGAAGCACCCAAAGTTTATTATTTCTACATTTATTATTATTCCATTTGATTCAATTATTTTGCCGGAAGTTTAAATATTATTGCTTGTATTATTATTATTTCATTTATTTAATTATCTGTCGTGGCATTTACAGCTTAGTTCTGCAAAAGTATTCTTTCTTTGATTTAATTCGTCACAGCCGGGATTATTGCAAACGTGAAGCTTAGGTAATATACAAGTGACACGAAGTATTCAATTTTTGTGTTAGGGTTAACAAGGGGAAGTCGGGATGTTATAAACCACTTGCTTACAAACTTGAAAAATCACTTTCTGAGTCAGTCAGTTAACCGTGTTCAGGAAGAAATAGTTTTTTTTTTCTTTCAAGATTAGTTGATTTTCTTCCCTTAATTGTCGTGAAATTACTGTTCATTTGGCCAGTTATATATATCGTGAAGGTAAATATCATTTCGATACTATTATATTAATAGGATTATATATAAATTTATATATATCTGTGTATATATTACCCCTATTTAAATGTGCCAGACCGTTTTCTTTTAAGCAAAAATAATTGTTTACGAAAATTGTTGTGACAAATCTTATTGAATATACCAGTTAATTTAATACACATTACACACTGTGTTTACATTGAAAAAAAAACAGAAACCTTTTCTATTTCATATAAAGTATTGAAGTTACGCAACAGACGTATTTAGTCAAGTTGTAAAAAAAAAATTTGTAAAGAAAAAACCAACAAAGACATTTCTGTCTGTCTGTCTCTTTGGGAGACATAAAAGCAATTGGCGTTCAGTATAAAAAAATTGTACTTGAAGCCTACAGTATTTTGTAAAGATTCAAAAAGTGTCAATATACCAGACCCCTGGACGTTCCGTATCTCCATCTGTAGCTACCCTAGTGCGTGGAGAAAACCACTATTAAATCTGGCGCCCGAGACTTGAAATAGAGAAAGGAAAATATTTCCTGTCTAAAATTCTTGCGTCATAAATAACTTGACGTTCTAGGAGTTTGAGGGTTATTAAAACAGACCCTAGTAAAACTCGTAACAATAGTGAATGTCACTTTCAATGGGGGGAGTTTTTCTGATATCTTGAAAATTTCAAAAATGTTACCAATATACAAAAACAAGGCTTCCCGCTCCGAATGTTCATCTTACAGACCTATATCCTTACTTAGTCATTTTTATAAAGTTTTTGAATACTGTTTTCATTGCAGATTATATAATTACTTTGAATCATTCAGATTATTTTCTTCTGGTCAGAATGCTCATAGAAGAAATAAATCTACTGTTAGTGTTATTGATCAACTCATAAAACATGTACTGGAAATCATGGAAAACAAACAGCATTCTTTAGGATTATTTTTTTAATAGAGCAAAGCTTTTGACCTCATTGACAATGACATGTTATTGCACAAATTAAAGTTTTATGGTGTACAAGGCTCTGCATTGAATTGTGTTAAATCTTACCTTGCTGATCGTAGTCAGCTAGTCAGTATGAATGAATAAATTCTGATAGAAAATGTGGGGCAATAGGGGTACCACAAGGCTCTGTTTAGGGACCCCCTTATAGACCCCTTTTGTTTATAGTTTTCATAAATAATCTTCCGAAATGTTCTAGAAAAGCCTTGAACATGGGGTATGGCCTTGAACAATGGGGTTTATCAGCTAAAGCTAATGAAGTCAAAACGAACAAAACCTAAACTCTCTCAACTTCCATGCAAACAAAATATATTGGCAAAATTTTTACAAAGCTACTGACATCAACAAAGCTTGCAGAGCTTTTATAGATGATATACATGGTGTTTAGATATTAGTTGTCCTCTAGTGGATATCAAACTGACTTCAAAAACCAAATCACATCACAAATGGTGTACTAAAGAAATTGCTTCACTTCACAATCATCTAAATAATCTACACCAAATTATGAAATACTACAACTTTGGAAATCAAGTCCCAATATTTACAAAAAAAGGCTTCAAAGTGAAATTAAAAATTATAAAAAAGATTATTTCAATAATAGGTTGGAATTGTCAGATAAGATTAAAGAACCATGGAAAATAATTCACGAAAACTTGGGCAGATCGAAACAACACAAAACAGAATTTTCACTAAAAATAAATAATCTACACATTTCTGATGATAAAGGAATTAGTAATGCGTTTGCCTCTCATTTCTCAAATATATGCCATGATACTGTGGTGGAACACTTCGGTGATAAATCATCAGGCTCCTGTACATGCATGTAAAAATTCAATATTCATCCCTTATATTGCACCAGGATAATTTTGAAGATGAAAAATAAAAAAACAAAAAAGGCCATGTAATGTTCCTACTTCATTGACGACTCTCAGAAGAATTCCCGGCTTCACTAGGAGTTCCTAAGGGTTTGGTCTTGGGACCGCTATCAGCTATTGTTCCTACTTTTTTTGAACGACTTACCAAACTTTATTAGCGAAGGTATAGTTACAATGTTTGCCGATGACACAACAATTACGGTTACTGGCAAGTCTCTTGAAGAAGTTCAAACCAAAATTCATAAAACATCCAAGGAAATGGAGATCTGGTGCTTTGATATTTAACAATGAAAAAACTGTATGTGTAAATTTTCATCTTCACAAAATGATCCCAAAGTTAATACAAGAACAATTTCCATTTCCTTTTACAACCAGTGCTAAACTTCTAGGTACCTGGCTCGACTCCGATTTGAGCTTTAATAATCACATAAAACACGTATGCAACAAATTAAACAAAGGTTTTTATGGAATTCTTCAAATGAAATCATACGTTAATGAGAAAACTCTGATAAACCTATATTATGCACTCGCTTACTGTCATCTTTCATATAATATAATGTCTTGGGGTTGTGCCAAGGATCTTAATAGAGTTCTTATAGCACAAAAGAGATTAATGAGATTAATTTTCGACCTAGACTATCGTGCAAGTTGTAGAGAAACATTCACGAAATACTCAATTTTAACTGTCCCTTCTATTTACATCATGAAGTGCGTTAACTTTATCAGGAAATATTTCAACACTTTTCAAGAACAATCTGATATTCATGACTATAACACAAGGACCAAAAATCTCCGTTTACCTCCTCACAAAACATCTATGTTTCGCAAATCTCCCGTCTATAAATGCATTGTTTTTTATAACGCTCTACCAGATGACATCAAATCAAAACCCACCTACAATTCATTCAAGAATGGTGTGAAATCATTCTTCCAACAAAATCCTTTTTACTCCATCAAGGAATTTTTGTCTCCTGATGATATATAAGCATGTTTGCTGAGTATTAACTGCACATAAATTATGTATACTATAAATCTTTTATCATATTATATTATTCATATATTTTAATATTTTTTATATTTTTTTTTTTCATTTATCTGAACACACACACACTATTTACACCTAATTGTATCAACAATTTAATGTATCAATTCTATGTCTGACTTACCTTTTGTACTTTGTATGTTATTTAAGGTGAATAAATTTCTATTCTATTCAAGTGAACATTGCAGGCCATTATTCATGCATTATAATTTATTAACGATGCCTTGTTTGTATATTTACCAAACTTTTGATGTATATTAAAAATAATATTAAAATTTTTCCAAAGAATGAACATATTCACGAAAATTTCCCGATGATTAAGGAGTAAATCTCAACTACATCAACCATATAGTAGATTGACAGTATCTCAGAATCATCCCATGTGATGTGGAGTTAAGCTGTATAATAAGCTTAGTGATGTCATTATTGGGATGATATTTACTCATCAAGAAAGTCGTGTAGTGTGTGCTCCACTAAAAAAATTGTTTTAGTATTGGAAAAACTGTGAGTAACGAATCAAAAATAATATCCAGAAGTCGGTAAATTGAACCTGCATCCATTAAGTAATTTGTCATCAACTTGGATAATCGTCAATGAATGCAATCCTATCTAATTAGTGAATAACCAGGTTTATGAACTGATAAAATTGACTACAAAAAATAAGAAGTGTGCCAATTTCTTTTTGCCAACGAGAAATGCAGAATATATCTGAACAAAACACTGTAGCGCACCTGGGATATATCAGTTAAGTTAGTACGGTTCATTTACCAAAAAATTCTAGAATACTTGCTGAAGTTGAATGTTGCAAAACAAAATCCTTTCCTCCCAACTACTACATATGCAAGAAATGCTTTGGGGTGATACATAAAAGCTGTGCGATAAAAAAGAAAAATGAATATAAATCCATAAAAAATGTTTTGGTCATATGTAGTAACTGTAAAG
The DNA here is from genome assembly GCA_018342105.1 of Gonioctena quinquepunctata. Lineage (NCBI taxonomy): Eukaryota > Metazoa > Arthropoda > Insecta > Coleoptera > Chrysomelidae > Gonioctena > Gonioctena quinquepunctata. The sequence continues at coordinate 96,645 of JAFIRS010002111.1, read as the reverse complement.
ACAATTACTCAGTAACTAGCTCTGTTGACGACAAAAGTCTTCTCGAACAGACAATAAACGTACTGACGGAAAATACCGAAATGTTGAAAGTGTCACAAATTGAAACATAAAAATAAATTATTTGCTGATGAAGTGGTGCAGAGAGAGGATGAATTGAATGACCTTATCAGGTCACAACAGGAAATCATTACAGAATCCAATATGAAAATAAATGAACTCCACAATCTCATATATGTGTTGAATAATAAACCTAAACAAATGGCATCTACGCAAACAGTGATTGACACGACATCAAAGCTAAACCAAACAACAGACGAAAACAAACATTCCGCAGTGCAGACGATGGATCAGCCGAACATTTCAATTGGAGATCTATCGCAATTTGACGAAAATAGTAAAGTGTGTCAAATAGCACTCCAAGCCGCAGAAAATCCCCGAAAAATCGAAAAAATAATAAGAAAAAGGAAAACAACTAAGAGGATAAGGCGGTACAATTGAAAACTGGTTATGCATTAGGAGAGGAAAGAGAAACCTACGAAACTGAGCAAACTGCTTTTGATTCCACTAACCTTATTCTCCATGAAAAAAATGAGCAGGGTACATTCTAAAATAGTTTTACTGGAACCTCAGTGCCGACAAAGAAAATTATGGTAATAGGAGATCAATATGGAGTAAACTTTTCCACTGCATTGAGAAAAAAAATGTCATCTTCAAATTTTAAAATGGAGGAAATTTTGTTACCAAAAACGGAACTATCAGACCTGACCAGAAATATCTTCCATTATACATTACATTATGTCTCTGAAGATTTTGTTATTATTATGTTTAACACTAACAATGTAAGTAATAATAGAAACTTACTACTTGCACTAAAACATATATTACCTATTGGAAAATACACGAATTTATTACTAATTACAGAAAGAATTAAACGTATTGATCAGATCATAATCAACAAAATTAAAAAAGAAATAAACTATTTCAAGAACCGCAACAGATGTACGCCCTCGCGGTACCCGGTAGATTTCAAACAAATTCAGGATACTTGATAAAATGGTTTATTTCCTCACAAACTCAAATAGTAACATTGTTATCAAGACTATAAAACTTTCGAATGAAATCATCAGTGACAGGAGAGAAAACTCCACTGCAACATCTTAATTAGGGCAATTAGAAACAATAATGCAACAAAGTTTGCTAAGCATTGAAGATGTAGCTGATTTAAACGGAAACACAAATGTACATTTTTTACACAACACCCCAGCTCAAGTTCAAATTATTTAACATTCGACCACTATAACAACGGACTGGACTATTCCTCTTGCTTGAATATTTGCCATGGAATTGTACAAGATATCTTAAATAATATGAACACTACCTATTGAATTGTTTTTGAAAACAAGTGTTATAGATATTTTATGCATATTAATGGATTCAAATTGGTATCATACTTTTCTAGAGCTAATTATATTAGAGGGGGTTCGCTGATTCTTACCAGGAATTTGAATACACTGAAGGAGATACAGAATATAGGTCAATTGTCTGTGGAATGTCATGTTGAGATGTGTGCCGTGCGTTGTAACATTGCGACATTTAAGTTTAAAAAGTTTAAACTCCTGAATCCAAAAATGATACAAAAATGCCACCATCTATGATCCAAAAAGGCTTTTATATCCAGAAAATATGACAGAATTCAGAAATCGCCTTTCTATATTGAATTGGGCAGAACTTTATCGACTAGACATCTACACAGCATTTACACATTTCTTTGACAATGTCACATGGTGCTTTAATATATATTGTCCAAAAAGACTGAAAAAACCTTTAAGAACTGAACGGAGTTGGGTCACAACAGGCATAATTGAGGAAAGTAATAATCTTAAGAAATCAGAAACTGACTCATTATCTGAAACTGCAAAAGAACACATCAAAAAATATATAATCAACGTTTGAAACAGCACAAACGTAATGTCAAACTACATAAAATCGAATATAACAAAGAAGGAATAAATAATTTGAGAAACAAATCTAAGTAAACATGGAAAATAATAAATAGAGAATTGGGATATGAAGTAATCATATATGATGAAGGACTTACTGTTATGCATCATGGTATATTATTGAGGGATTCAACCGATATTGCAAATGCTTTTGCGGATTTCTTCTCTAATGCTGTTACTAATGCTCTGAAAAACTACTTCGGATCAAACCTGTCTCTGCCATGTACAACATCAGATAGTATAAATACTCTACAGGAGTATAAGACTGATGCTATTACTGAGATAGAAATTGTTGAGGCAATTAAAACCACAAAGAATAAAAATACATATGGCTTCGATGAACTATTACTTAACACCATTTTAAATATACTAGTTCTCATCATTACTCCTTTAGTATACTTAATGAACCAATCACTCTTCCAAGGACATTTTCCAGATATATTCAAAATAGCTTTAATTAAATTACATAAAAAAGATAATAAGCACAAAATCTAAAATTATAGGAACATATCTTTACTAACATCGCTATCAAAAATCTTTGAAAAAATAGTTGCCAATCGTATTACATTCTACGTCGAAATGAATAATCTACTATGTGATCGTCAACATGGATTCAGAAAAGAAAGATCTACAGAAACGGCCTCTTGCTATCTACTCAATCATATTGTGCAAAAGATTGATGATGGAGATTATGTTGTATCCCTTCTGTTCGACCTATCGAAAGCTTTTGATACCGTGGATCCTCTTATATTAGTTTCTAAGCTGAATGCCCTGAACTTTCCTCAACACGTGATAAACTGGATACACTCACATGACAGCACGAGATATGATAGTGAGATATGGTTATGTTAATTCCAGAAAATATCCTGTGAAAATGGGTGTCCCCCAGGGCTCAGTACTGGAACCTCTACTTTTCACTATTTTCATTAATGACCCACCTGAACATATAAAAGCTCACATAACTATGTATGCTGATGATACTACAATTACAATTGCTAGCAATGATATTGAAGAATTGAAAGCGGAAGTATTTAAAGTTGTTGATGAATTTGGATTCATTCATTAATACTCAATGTAGATAAAACAATGACAGTTAATTTCTATCTTAGGCGCCCCATTTCCAATACAATGAAGACTGATCTGGATATCAATTTATCTGAAAAAGTGAAGTTTTTGGGATCGCAAATAGATAGTCAGCTCACCTGGGATGACCACATAGACAGTGTCTGTAAAAAACTTAATAGATCTTACTTTGCAATCTCTCAAATTAAGTATTGTCTTGACACAGCTGGCTTGTTGACCATATATTATGCCTTAGCATATTCCCACATATCACAAAACATTCTCTGTTGGGGCAGAGCTACAAATTTTACCAAAGTTTTTGTGGTACAAATGAAAATCGTAAGGTTAATTTTTAAAATTGGATATTTGGATAGCTGTAGACCAATTATGATTCAGAATGAAATTCTAAGCGCTCCCTGTATATATATTCTTAAGTGTCTGATGTTCGCAAGACAAAATCTTAAATACCTACCCACTCTCTCAACCGCACATCAACAAAATACACGCAACAGCAATACTTTGATGGTACCCACACATCGAACACTAGCTTATGAGAGATCACCATATTATAATGCAGTTAAATTATATAATAAACTCCCACTGAAAATCAAGCAAATTCCTGACAAACTCAAATTCAAAGCCGATGTGAAAAAACTTCTTGTGAATAAATGTTTTTGTAGTATACCTGAATACTTAGATGATCACCAGCTATCTGTATATTAGGTTTGAACAATACTTTCCCTGTTTGTAAATATTTAACTCCATCTGTTGAAATTTCCTATGTATGTTTTTTTTTAATTTCTTATGTTGTTTGTATAGTATTTATTTCATTTGTATAGTAGTTATTTCATCATATTATTTATTTATTTACTTACCACAACCACTTTATTATGACGTGCCATATTGGTCTAAGAGCTGGCTATGTAAATTATGGCAGGCAGAGGTCAGTTCCGGGGCTGAAAGCGGGGGCGGGCGATCAAATATTCTTCCAGAGCGCAGCCTGGCGCTCACATAACTCCGAACACTTAATCATTTATCAAGGCCTGCGATTGAATAAACGCTCGCGTTCAAAGTGAAAGGACGGGGGTTCAATCCCGAGCTGGATCACGCAATTTTTATTTTTTTTTTTCATTTACTTTTACACTCAAATCAACCACAAAACTTCTACAAGTCAACAAAATATATACCTCAGAACATTCACCCTCACAACCCCTCAAGACAGAAACAGCTTTTTCACAGAGTGTGACTTGCTCCACAGCGGCCGAAGGCTGTTGAAAATTTCTCTGAACCTGGTTTTTCGTCGTTCCCTTTCCAGGAAATAGCTCTAATTTGTTCAACGAAAGTATTATCCGTAAATTTCAATTGTTCAAGAGGCAGTGGGCAATGTTTTGCGATTTCCTATGTAATAATAAATTATTTCAAGTCAAATAAAGCTTTATATCCCTTCCTGCTATTTGCTTATGAGAAAGATGATAGAACAATGGAAATTTACGGATAATAATTTCGTTGAACAAATTGGAGCTATTTCCTGGAAAAGATTCGTCAAAAAACCAGGTTCAGAGAAATTTTCAGCAGCCTGTCCTGAGGTAATATATTTTGGTGACTTGTAGAAGTATTGTGGTTAATTTGAGTGTAATAGTAAATAAAAAAAAATAAAAATTTTGTGATTCAGCTCGGGATCAAACCCTGGTCCTTTCACTTTGAATTCGAGCGTTTATTCAACGCGGCTACCAGGCCTTGATAAATGATTAAGTGTTATCTGAGCGCCAGGCTGCCCTCTAGCAGAATCTTTCAGCCCCGGGACAGACTTCTGTCTGCAGAGCTAGACACTAGAAGGTAAGGAAGGTTTCTATGTAAAAATTTCCCTTGTACCTTATCATTTTTAATTTATGTAGCCAGCTCTCGGTCTATATGTACTAACTGTACCTAAAATAGTTAATACATTTCTATTCTATTTATTCTATTCTATCAAATCCTCAAATTTAATTAAAAGATGACTCAATTTTTTTACTGCACAAAGTTTACTACTCTGTTGATGAGTTTCTCTTAAAATCCTAGGTTCAAAACTATTGTATTCTTAATTAGTTGTCAGTTTATATATGAATTGTGTAGTAAATCTTGTACCAGGGTCCACTGCAATAATGATGAATGTCCATTTTTCTTTGTTTTGAGATGATTGGGTTTTAATTTTATAAATGGCGATCGACATTTATCATTATTTCCGTAAACACCTGAGCATTCTAGCCGTGTATCCAATTATTAAAGACGTATTTATCGCGGGACTGTAAGCGATACTGCTGAGTTTGTAAACGAGATTACTAACTGCATATATCAAGTGTCCGAATGACGTACTTACTTAGAATGAAAATAATCTTGGACATTCATCATTATTGCAGTGCACCCTTCATAGTATCTCTTCGATGTTTGACCTGGTGAATGAGCTAGTATTTTACGATGATGTTATGATTTTCTACTGTGATTGTGAAGAAAACTTCTTTAATAAATGCTTGATTGATTGTTCACTGACATATTCCTTGTTATTGTGCAAACATATGTTTCTGTTAATTATTATTATGATATAAATATTTTCCAGGGTGAAAACGTCCTTGATCTCAAACTCGACATGCCTTTGCGAACAACCCAAGATTATACTCCTCCTTCCATCTGCCCCCAAGTAAAATCTATTGTGGGTAATGTCATTCAGAAAGAACTTGAAAATAACCATATTGTGATAAAGATTCCTACACATTCAATTGGAAGGAATTCTACTTCGAAATTAGAGCAAGAAGGGAAATACAAACAGGCAACCAGGATGATGGTGGACGTAAATAGTTATAGGTGAGATTTTCTATTCGATTGTTTTTTTTTTTTAGCTATCGTTTTGAATAATACCCTAATAGCAGTTGACATCCTCGAGACATCCAATTCACATTTGAAACTGATGATATTTCCAAGAATACCAAACACACGGTTGTAGCAGATTACACCCTGATGAGAGTGTGAATTTTGTTGTATACCAAGTTGTGAAAATCATTTCTTCAACGAATTATGAATCATATTATTTTGTATAAAATTTGATTTTTTTTTTCACATTTAGTGTTAATAAAAATATACACAGACATGGTAGGGTGAGGAGTGATATTTTGATGAAGATTTGTCGCCAGCTTTCATGAGGTTGCGCGCGGTCTGTTTTATATTCATATTACGCTAAAATGTTTGTACTTCCTACGAAAATTCTTTTTTATACTCATCTATAGGCTGTCTATTTTGTGGTTTATTTCATGTTGAAACGTCAATTAACTTACGAACATAATTTTTTGGACATCTATAGAATGCATGTTTCATACGTTCCTGGACTTCATTCATACTTCCTACAAACCTCCTAGGTTAGGTTGTTTTTTTTTTCTCGAGTGGGGCGATAACCGCCACTTCCACTGTGACCTTCTCAGATATATTGTGGCTCGATCCTAATTAAATTGGAGTTCACCTTCAAGTCCCGCGCTTCGCTTCTGACAAGGTCGATGGTGATGCTCGGTGATAGAATCTTGCATCTGCACAAGATGTGATCTGCTGTTTCTTCCTCGTCTTGGCAAAATCGACACTCTCGCTCTCCGCAAGTCCATTTTTTTTATGATGCTTTCCCAGTCTAAGTGACAAACCTTCTTCCTCAGAAGTTCACAAAAGATCCATTATTTTTTCTTTTATGTCTAACGTACTATCTTACTATTACCAATAGGTGTCCTTGATAGATATAAAAAATGCCTGGAAGGACTTGATATGTACTTCCACTAAATGTCTTTTTTCGGACAGGTACATGATGTTCACAAAAAACACTCATTACCTGTCCAGTTTGAGTTCAACATTCCTGGCTGTTACCCAATATGTGTTTTTGGGACATGCATCAGATTCGTATAATAATAGTGTATTCTATGGATGTCCACAAAAAGAAATTTGATCATTCCAAACGTTTAACATCAGTACATAAGAAGTCAACTGTACAAATATTGAATGTCCTATTTATGTCAGCAATGTCCATTGGATGTCTATAAGATCACAATGTACTATCAGGGATGTCAGTAAGTTGCAGCAGAAAATGTTATAGTTAAACCATTTACAATTGCAGAAGCATAAAAAACAAGTTTCGCAGACTTGAGGCGCATAGGCGGAAATAACTAATTTTATTTAGATATTTAAATATTTTTAAAAATACGTAAAAAAATGCCATTAGCGAGGAAGTATGTATTAATAGGCAATCGGATCTTCATAAATTGGACGACGTTATGCATAACTAGATCTAGCACAATTTTCTTCAAAATGAGATACTTAGGTTTAAAATCCACAGTACCTATCAAAAACATATTCATCTAAAATTTCATCCTTCAAATCTAATAGCATCCTGAAAAAAATTAATTATATAAGGTCGTTAAGTTGGTATAAGTAATTATGAAATAAGAAAACGCAGAGAAAAATATTACCTACCTACAAGGGCATTTGGTTTAAACAGAGTACCAGTCGTAAACTGAGCCCTTTTTGTACCCGTTCGATTTTTTTCTGGAAAACGAAATTTCAAAGCAAAAACCATAAACGAAAATTAATTCTTTGCAAAAAAAAACAAAACAAAATATTCTAGGTACTTACACTTATAAAAAACAGAAACAAATAATATTCTAAACCATGTAATTTCAAAGGTTGTTTATTCGCTGTGTGCAAGACTGGTAATGCCCTCTAGTGAATCGATTGCTGAAGTTTTCCTGTTTTATTTCCAATACTCACTATGTAACAATTTTTGTGCTCACTACTAGTTCCAGATGAATCAAACCATTTTTCTGTCAAAGAAAAAGTAAGTAAATGATAAAAAATATTTGTATTGATACGATAGTTCACCGCATTTGTAGGTTATCCATGTCAAGTTATGATATTTTGAATATCATACAGTACTTCTGTGTACTTTTAGGTACGGCAAGTAATGTGCTTGCAGGTTAGTTTATTAAAGTCGCAGGTTCATAAGGTCTTGGGAACAAAAGTGAGAGAGGCAAGTAGTTTAACAAATTTAAAAAGTACCCATAACCCTGGCTAGCTTTAACCTGATGGGAAACCACTAAATAACATCAGATTCAACACAAAACTATTTAATGAAACTCTCAAATAATATAAATCAGAAAAGGAATGAGGTTCACAATTTTACCTGAATATGGGATCACACTTCTACCCTTGCAAGGATATAAGAACGTTGAACGGTCCCTAAATAATACAAACACGTTCAACCCTCTCTAACACGTATAATTGTCAACAAAATATTGCGTATTGCTTATACAGTACAAGTAACGATGTTTACTCTTAGTACTTGAACTGCATTACATTTAACATTAGTTCACATGTAAGGCCAATTGCTTTCGTAACCGAAACCAGTTCGTGAAAATTAAAACACAAATAATCCTCTGCGAGGTACTTTGTCCTGATAGAATGCCGTGTATGATAGACAACTCGGAAAGACATCAAAAGTATCTCTGTCCCCTGTTCATAAGACCGATTGATAAGTTTTCAACACTGTCCAGGCCTTTCCGAACTCGCAGTTTAAGTCGCTGTTTGCTTTTCATCACCGGCACAACACCATCCCACGGAACTTGGTAATACTTTTACTATCCTCTTCTAGACAATCGCATAGAAACCGGAAAACATCTCAAATATTTATCGAATGAAAACCTCACGTCCCGGAATTAGAGATTGAAATATCGTGGAATAACAGAACACTTATCTCTTTGCTGCAGTTGGAAATGTATAAAATTTTCACGTACTATTTTTGCAATCGACTACACAGCAATAGCGAGGGCACATTGTTATTATTTGTATATTGTTATACTACCCAACCTTGACCGTTGCCACTACGATACTAATAATGTTTATTCATCTGAAGTATGGTACAATATTTTTAAGTGATTTGGGAATAAACGGGGAGACCTCAGAAACTGAAAGTTTTCAGCTTGTGCTTGTGATTACCAGGATCATTACCTACTTCTGCTACCATGGGCGCTGTCATAGTTTCATCTATCCCCTCCAGCCTAATGCACACAATGAATAAGCCATCATCACGACAGTCAGACTCGTCTGAACTAGAATCATTATTTGGTTGTATTATAATGAGTTGGACAGAAGGTAAAACCACATACTCGTCTTCATTTTTACAAGCTTTTATTTGACTTGCAATGTTTGTATGTTCGGGTCAAATCTTGCAACTGAATTTTGACCGACTTCTAGTTGTCCGATCAATTTGAAATTTGGCAGATATTCATAATTCCGGTGACAATGCATTATGAAATTTTTGTTAGAGAAAAAAACAAAATGGCGGACGAGATTTGTAATTATGGGCCGATTTGATTCAAAATTTGTATCTGGGGGTCTTTGAGGTCGGAGATTATGAAATTTTTGTCAAAATTCATAAATTTAAGATGGCGGCCCCAAGAAGGAGGAAGAGTTTTGTGATTATGGTCCGATTCGATTCAAAATTGGTATGTGTATGTTCATAAATTCAAGATGGAGGACGAGTTTTTTTATTATGGTCCGATTTGATTCAAAATTGGTATGCGGCGGTTTTCGCGGACGGAGATTCTGATTTTTTTGTCAAAATTTATTAATTCAAGATGGCGGCCACCAAGGTGGAGGAGGAGTTTTGCGATTACGGTCAGATTCTAGGCAGAATTGGTGTGTGGGAGTTTTTGGGGTCGGAGATCATGATTTCTTTGAACTCAAAACGTACAGGGATGAGACCTTGTAATAAATATGTCCTATTAGAAATGAACAGATTAAGGCAAACTAACTAAAAAGCAAATGATAAAATAACTAATAAAAAACATTTTTAAAAACAAGCTTTTATTTAAGTCGTTTACTAAAACGTGTAAAATAAGTTTAAGTCATCGCTGACAATGATTATTTTTTTTTTTATTATTTAGTTTTGAAAAGCTTGTCGCGCGAATTGTAATAAAATTAATACTTGACAAGTTGTTACTTACCAACCAATCATTGTTCAATGAAATTAATTGGTAACTACTTTTATGAACAATTCGCACGACAAGCTTTTTGTAACCAAATAATTCAACAAAAAATTATTAAATCATTGTCAGCGATGACTTATTTTATATGTTTTAGTACACGGCTTAATTAAAAGCTTGTCTTTAAAAATGTTTTTCATAAGTTATTTTAATACTTTCTTTCCAAATCTCTTAGTGGTCTCCTGTCATAACTTTTTTACGTTTTCTACAACCTCTTTACTCAGTTTTGGAGGTTGATTACATTTTCGTAATTCTGATTTGACGTTTGCCCATATTAACTCTGTAGGGTTAAATATGCAATAGTATGGAGGTAGTCTTAGAAGGGTGTGACCTCGTTCTTTGCACAATATAATATATTTTTACACCTTTACACCTTTTATAACAGTAAGCAAATCTTTTTTTGTTTTGCTTTTCCCAAGATTGGTCGCAGGAAGAGGTATATTGTTTTCAGACATAAATCTAATTATTTCAGCTTTTCTACTGCTACTATTTGGTATTTTACGGAGTTGCCGTGAGTGATACGATGCGTTGTCCATAACGCACACCCAGACCACATACGCTACTGGCTCTTAATTTATTCAGACCTGTTGAAACACATATATAACTCTTGATTTATTAGTTTTTATGGCCCCTTTACGTATCGACACACCTACAAGCATGATCATTGGCTTGCGGTCCGTCTTGATTGGCTCAGACGAATCTGCTGTAGAACTAGACAGCTGTCACTAAAACCCACGTTGACTGTCGGCTCTTTTGATTATTCGTTTGGTGACTGAGAATGTTTACCAGTAGTACACATTATTTTTCGTTTCGTTACTTCGCATATACGCTCGTGTTAGCGAAGTGAGTTTTTTATTTGCTCTTTATAGAAACAGCTTCTGCAATTGAAAATGGTTTAACTATACCTTATGATAGGAATATTATTTTTAGGCAAAGAATTTCATTTCATAACCAAATTTACCATGTCATGGAAATTTTACTTTGGATCATTAGCCGAATCAAGGCAAATTTTTTCATTAGAATTTGGGTTTCTTTTGGCGTCAAAATAAAGAACAAGAATGGGATGTGCCTGCAAGTGCGTACAGTGTTTTACTAGCAACTGAATGATATATGTTTTTTTTAGGAAAAGACAGACTTAAATGTTGCCGAAAGTGTTTCTCTACGATTGAAAAAACAACAAAAACTTGCTTGATGAAGTATCTGCCAACGACATTTTTACCTTTTATTTGTGATATACTTATTACGTTTAAATGCGCAGCTTTTTTAGCAAATCTTATTTTTATATTATATTTGTTGAATATGTTGATATTTATTTATTTTTTATATGATTATACATATTATTTACAAAAAGATATAATTTGTGAAAAGTTTGTTTCGGGATATATTGTGTTGTTTGTAGTGATAGTACAAAAATATATTTCTGCATGCTATATAAAATTTGTCACAATATTATAGTAAAAAATAGGGTTAAATATGTAGGAAACATTCACTGTGATTGTTCAGTCCTTGAAGCTAGTCCAATTTGTATTATTAATGATAAGGTTTGTACACATTCGTCAGACCCTAATTAATATTAAAAACTAAAATATTATTTAGTGAAATATAGTTGATATGCAGTTTTGCTTTATATGCAGAAACATTGTATTCAATGTCGTTGATGAAATATCCATCAATATCTGATATTTGAAATATGTGAGTTGATAATTTGTTTATGTGGGGTGGTTTGGAAAATGTATCTCTTCACGACTAGATTTCCATCTGCCACGAGTTTTTATGTATTGAACAAGATGTGCCAAAAAATTAACGAAGTGTTACAAACATATACAGGGTATCTCACATGAAATTCACGAAGAGAAGAGAAATTGGGTTCAAAAAGGCATCTTATTCAGGTAGAGTTCAATAATAAAGTGTCATCCCTTATGGTGTCGCGACACATTTGGTACCCTATATTTTTCTTACTGTTTTCTGATACTGCATCAAATTATGATTTCAATGTTAGGTTCTTCCGAATGTTGATGGAAAATCAACTCAATCCACGAAACAAATGAAATCAGTTTATTTTCCAAGTAGTATCTATTTCATATCAATCTGGAGTGTGTTGCAAAAATAAATACATTTTATGCAAGAATGAGTGGCGTATAAAAATGCATTCAACCGAGTGTGTCATGTTGAATTCAACATTCGATGTAGAATTAGAAAACAAGGAAAATTATAGGAAGAAGGCAGAAGGACTTCGGTCGATAGCCTATTGAATTGAATTTTTGTTCGGTTCAATAAAGTTCCTTTTATTATTATTATTATTATTATAGGAAGTCTCTCCGACCACGAACTCATTTGTTGTCACAAAATATTATTCGTTCATTTCGAAGAATATGCCTGTGAAGTATTATGTGAGGCACATGCCCAAAATATTCTTTTGGAATGTCATGGAACACTTCGATACTGCAAAGAAGTTCATTTGCAGTACAGAATATGAGGGTGGACTCAAAAAAATCCGACCCAACAAAGATACAAGACATTTTTTCTTAAAATTTATTTTTCTACATAGTCTTCTTATCAATCAATCTACACACTTCTCCCAACGATGCTCCTATCTCTTTAACACATCCAAGTAGTACTCGGCGTCTTTCTCTGCAAAATAATGATTTACGAAAGTGATGGCCTCCTCATTTGACGAAAGGAAAGTGGTCAAGTAGTTCAAACCGAAATTCCTGGATTTTGGCGCATTGTCTTGGTGAAACATATTTTTTTCTGCAAATGTGGCCGTTTTTTTCGCAATTTCTGCTTTCAGCTTGTCAAGTAATATTGGTGTGTAGTGTGTAATGGTTTTTCCTTTTTGAAGATAATCGATTAAGATAACACCATAACTGTCCCAAAAAACAGTCGCCATCACATTCCCAGCCGAAAAAACAGTTTTTGATTTTTTTGGAGCTGATTCCCCCTTCATAGTCCACTGTTTTGAGTGTATTTTTGTTTCTGGGGTATAATGGTGTATCAAAGTTTCATCTACAGTAATTAATCGGAGCCAAAACGCGGCACTCAATGCGCTGGCAGCTTTCTCATGCCTAATTCTTCAGGCAATATGTGACAACCACCTTCTTTGGACATATTCATAGCCTCTGCTATCTCTCTCTCTCACTTCAATTCGACGGTCGTCTAGCGCCATTTGGTGAACTTGAGCGATGTTATCGTCGGTGATTTCTGGACGTCCAGAACGTTCATCGTCTCCCATGTTTAAATTCAGCTGTCCAAAATTTCACGGTGGTAAATGACGGTGCAGAGTCCCTGTACCTGTGTACATGGACCTTGCACCGTCATTTACCACCGTGAAATTTTGGACGCTGTCGTCCAACTCTTCTTTGATTTGCATAGGCGTATTGCCTTTCAGAAACAAATACTCGTTTTTTTCTATTTTCGCATAAACTCACATCAACTCACTCAAACGATCGTCAAACAACTACTGCACGTCCAAAATGGCTGCAATTTTGGTGAGTACCTTTCAAAGGCTGCGCAAACATTCCCTAGCTATTGTTGGCGAGTGCTGCCATCTTTATGTTCAGGTCGGAAACTTTTCAGACTACCCTCATATTCAGTGAACTTATTGAAAAAATTGCTACACCTCAATAATGAAATTTCAAATGTGAACAAACAATTTCTTTGGTATGACTCAATTGTGGGACTAACATAATTTTTATGTTACTATGTTAAACATTGTGTTATTATATTGTGAAACACATTCTTGGAAATAGTAAAGACGATTTGTAATAATCATTATTATATTCATGATCAATTCATTTACCTATTGCAGAATTTATCTTTTTCAAGAGCTGGTCTGTTAATAAATGAATACATTATGGAGTATTTTTGATTCTCTAAGGACAACTAAAAACCACAAAATCGATACTTCAATGGTATTATTATGGTCGTGAATATTTCAGATCCTGTATTTTTTTTAATCATGTTATGCTATGCGACTGCAGATATAATAAAGTTTTTACGTCTATTTTATTTCTTCTACAAATCCTAAGAATTTCTGTTTACCTCTTCCCATATCTAAATTCTATTATGTTCGTTTACATAGTTTTTCAATTAGGTAACTTTTAATATTTTTCAAAATGTGGTATCAACATATCATGCAATACTGCATTTTCCCATTTTCAAGATATGATATTTTACAAAAAAATATAGATAAAAGTTGCAAAAAAGCGAAGGTATAAAAATTACCGGTACGTAGCGGCCATGATCCTGGAAAACTTTGATGTGTTTGACCACAACCACTGCCACGTAATATCACGTGGTGGCTACCAAAATAGGGAACAATTTTTTGCTGCCTGCTACGGATCTTAGATTGGTCCCTTGGCAAAAACATGGATATGTAGTAGCTGACACTCGACACGTTTTACTTAACTGACTGCACTTGTGTAATTGATATGTAGCCCAATCTCTGTCCGGCAACGAATTTTAATAATAAATGTTCCTCATTCTTCCATTTTGCCTGACTCGTTTCTAGCAGTCAACTATAAGTATACATCACATACAAATACGTAAGTATATTGAATTAAGAATACTCATTGGGATAAAATTAAAATGATTGAAAGTTTACTGTGTTGTAGCTTGATTGTGAACACACGCCATCTGAATATTATTTATTTGAGGAAAACATAATCGTGCAAATAACGCACCTCTGAAATTATGTACTTATATCCCTCAAACGTTTTGGAACGGCTTGCGGTAGGTGTTGAATGGTAGAAAGCGTTCTGCCCCCACCATGCGACTTTCTCTGTCTCTTTCTATTATGTGTATGTGTGACAACTACACTTGGTCCTGTCAGAATTAAATGTCAACGCATTCAATTCCTATGTAGGGAAATAGGAAATGCAAAATTGATGGAATAAGGGATTGCGAACTCACTACTTACAGTGATTTGATATTTGAATTCAAATATACCTTTTTCTACGACGGCATATTGGTGCCATCCTACCAATATATTTTTTTATTGAATTCTCAAAATTTTCTTTTTCTCAACATTTTGAGATTTTTTTCTTAAAATGTTGACTCAAAATTTTGAGAATAAAAGTCGAAATTTTGAGAAAAAATCTCAAAATGTAAAAAAGTTAAAATTTTGAGAAAAAAAGAAAATTTTGAGAAAAAAAAGTTAAAATTTTGAGAAAAAAAGGCAAAATTTTGAGAAAAAATCTCAACATTTTGAGAATAAAAGTCGAAATTTTGAGAAAAACAGTCAAAATTTTAAGAAATAATCTCAAAATGTTCAGAAATAATCTCAAAATTTTGAGAATAAAAATCAAAATTTTGAGAAAAAATCTCAAAATTTTGAGAAAAAAGTTAAAATTTTGAGATTTCAATAAAAAAATACTGGTAGGATGGCGCCAATACGCCGTCATATTTTTCAGCATGTTAGAAAGCCTCAGTTTTTCAAGTAAGGCAATGAATAATTCAATTGTTTGATTTTGTAGCTTCAATGTGCTCCGCGAATTTCGCGAAATTCAATAGTTTAAAGTGCCGTATAAACCCCAAAGTGTTGAAGAAGTGAATTATAAACTCCTTCGTTAACTTAAAAACTATAAAACAGTGTGAGGAAAGTGATCTAAATGCCTAAAAAGAATAAAAATAGTGTTTCTAACACGATATCTGGCCATTGGAAAATTGCAGGCCATAACCTTCAAGTACGGGAATTTTGACCGTATTGGTTCGCCAGAGTGAAAAAGTGAGGTTAGGATTTCAAAACCCACGAAAGTGAAAACAATTTCGCTTATAAATAGTGAAGGGACACAAACGACCACAGCTGAATTGCTGGAAAAGTTCAATAAATGACCCCCCAATGAAAGAATTCAACGATGGAGCTGCAGATCGCAACAAAAGCGTGGATAAAGTGTTCAGAAATCCACAATGGATCACTTAGTGACAAAAACCGTAAAAAAGACATTATTTCACTAAACCAAACCACCGAAACTGATAAAAACAGTGTGTTGGCAAAACTCACAGCGGAAAACAGCGAAATCGCTAGCTGTTCGGTACTAGAAGCCGAGGAACTCCGAAAAAGATGCGATATAGTGTATTATTTTCCCCCCAAGTGAAGCCGAAAAAATCAAAAAAACTCAAAAAAACTCAATGATTACATTTCTAAACATAGTGAAAAAAGTTCAAAAACACTAAGTGAAACGGAAAACGAAAAGAAAGTGAGTGTAACCCATCAAAATGTGGGGAATGGAAAGGGGGGGTGAAAAAAAGACGCTAAAAAACCTCTGTCCAGAAGAAAAATTTTTGATCACCACTTTTCGAAAGTGAAGAAAAATCCAAACATTTTCAAAGTGAGAAAAGAATGCAGAAGAAATGGTATAGTATTGCTTGGTATTACGTGACCATTTCTACCAGTCAACACCTACTGCAAGCTGGGTAAAGGAACTTCGTTCCTGACATGTGTCCCCCGACCGCACACGTTTTTTTATCAATCTTTTTTTTTTTTTTTTTAAATTAAACATTTATTGGTTTTCATATTTGGGTTTACAAAAATTGTGTATACAATTGAAATGGAACATATAAATTTTTAAAAAGTAGAATATTATGTATAACCAGACAGTTATTAACTGGTATAAGATTATACATGGTTTTAGAATAATTTGTAATAGAATTAAATTTATTGGAAAATAATAACATATTAACGTAATAACAAATATTCAGACATTAATAGAATTAAATAATGAAAAAAAATTAATAATACATTTGAAATTAATGAACATAGGATAATAATAAAAAGAAGAAATGGAGGTTGTAAAATGAATGGAATCAGTTATTTCTTTGTGATAGAATGTATGTTTTAATTTTGAATTGAAATATATTGTTACATTTTTTTAGATCATCGGGTAGATTATTGAATTTTGAGATTGCCTCATATGTAAATTTTTTCTGACCTATTGTAGAATTAACAGCTTCAAGATGGAACCAGTCATATTGTCTAGTGTGGTGAGTTTCGGAGTTTCTTGTTAATATGAAATTAGATTTCAGCCTTTTATTAATATCATAAGCAATTTTCAGAGTGTTGATTGTATAGTGTTCCTCTAAAGAAAATGTATTTGTTTTATGAACAGTTGATTTGTTGGTATATCATATGGAAGACGATACAGGACTTTTAATGATTTCTTATATAATACAGACATTTTGTTGAAATTATTTTTTGAACAAGATCCCCAAATATTTATTAAATAGTTTATTCGACTGAGGATATGAGAATGAAGAATTAAATTTGCTACATATGTATTAAGTTTGGGACATTTTCTCAATGCACCAATAATGGGAGATATTTTTTGTTTGAGAATATCAATATGCTTGTCCCATTTCAGTTTCTCATCAATCCAAATACCAAGGTATTTGATTTGGGACGTTTGTTTCAAGCAATTATTTTTTATACGGATATCTAGATTGATAGTTTGTTTATTTCGTTGGTGGAAAATCATATACTGAGTTTTATTGGAATTTACAGAAAGGAGGTTAGAATATAGCAATTTTTCTATTTTCTTTAGGTCTTCGTTTATCGTATATTCTAGAATTATAGGGTTTTTATTTGCATATAAAAGAACTGTATCATCTGCATATATGGTGTATTCACTAGTTAAATTTATTTTAGAAATATTTTGAATATATAAATTAAGGAACTTCTTTATATAAGACCACCTACCCGGTGGAACTATATATCAACCCTGAATGGAGGTTAGAGATATAACGCTGAATAAACTAATTGGAAAGATAAAAACTAAATGAATTGACTATTCGATTCGAAATCAAAACTTATATTCTCCAGAAATCTAACAACTACGTTTGATGCAGTACTGACGACAAATACATTTTATTGAATGGTTTGTTCATTTCTCTAACAATGGTGACCCAGCATATTTCTGTTAATATGAGGGCTTTTGGAGAATATAACTTTGAAGTGTTTAAAGTGACAGAAACTAAAAATACACCCCTCTAAAGTTTTTCCATCAGAAAGTAGCACCTACGTCGCAGGCTCCATAACTCTCCACTTCAAAGTTATAGCCGAAAAATTGCAATGGGTCTCATGCACTTGAAAGTGGTGAACACGTCGCGGCTATTATAACCTGCTACTTCAATGTTATAACCTCAAAATTGCGAGTACATGTACATTATTGGGTTTTGCGGTTTTACGACTTGTAGCAAGTAGGTCACTAGAGTAACGGTTACTTGATGGTGAATTTTAAAGGTAATTTAACTTTGTAGTGACTTTTATTAAATGCGAACTGTGGCAATCACTTATGAAGATAGCAAGAACATATCACAATCAAGTGCCTGCCACATTAAAGGTTTGATGGAAGATACTAAAACGTCACCGAAACTATCATACTCTAGTGAAAGAGATTGTGACTTCTAAGTGATATTTAAGTGGTACAGGATGGTTACTGCACCGGTTATTTTCCACTTTCAAGTTTGAAAACCTTCAAGGTGATTCTGCTTAGTGGTCATAATGTTTCAGACACCTCAATTGACACCAGCAAGTTATAGAACTGGGGAGTGGCTACCAGAGATGAAAATTACTACAACCATGCAAATATAAAATGAAATTATTCTCACTATATGGTGGCAGATTTAGTGGTGATTACGTAATAACCACCGAGTCGAAATTGCAGTATCCAATTTCCGTCACTATGATGCTACTTGGGCAGTTACATGCCGTTTCATGGACCCAGTCTAAATATGAGTTAACAACATAAATTAAATTCATCCACACAACCACATGTGTTTTCTACTTTTTGTTATTTAGTGAAAACTTTGGATGATTCACTACTACCAAATGTTTGTTTTATGAAAATCCACACCATTTCGTCTGTGGCCAAAATAAGTTTCATATATTGTCATTGCTGTGATGATTCAGAAGCCACTGACAATATTCAACTCTTGGAAGATATCATGAACCCTTTCAACTTTCACCAATATCAACATGTTTGTAATTCACATAACCAAAATTAAATGAGACATATAACAGCTAACTTACGCTCAAACGCGAAATGTTTCCTTATGAATTCAGCATTACGCAGCAAAATAATTTCGGCACGACTACTTGAGTTTTCTATAATTTTTAATCAATTATATCTTCCTTACTTTGTTATTTTTATATAGGCAATTTTAACAACAAATTTTTAACAAGTTGAATAACCTGTTAAAAACCCTCAACCCTGAAAACATCCTGTAAATAACCTTACGAAAAGGTTAGGTTGGTTATCGCAAGCACGATGACCTGATGACGTAACGGTGGGGATTTCCGAAACATAGAAACATCGAGATGCTTCTATGAATCGAGAAACGGGCCAGAAGTTGTTCAATGCTAAGGACCTTCCTATAAGAGGCCGAGAGTACCGCGGGAAGACAGTAGTTAATTCATATTAGCGAGTCTAATCAAGGTGAAGTTTTATTTAGTGCAGTACGCGGTATATTTTAACATTGAACTGTGATTCATTTATTTAGTTGTTGGAGTACATTATTGTGTTCTGTTTTGTGAAGTGCAAATAAACGGCAATAATTATTAGTTCATTTTTAATATTCACGAACCCCAAATTCGTAACAGTTGGTGTCAAAAGTGTCTAATTTGTGAAAAATTCAAGGTGAATACTCAAAATACACCATACAACGATATGGAAGTTTTAATGGAAATGATCAAGCAGCAGTTTGCCTAGTAAGAAAGGCGACTGATGGAAGAAAAAGAAGTTGAGGAGAAATGTTGGAAAAAGGATGAGAAACATCGACAAAGAGGAAAAAAAGGAAGAGGAGGAACATTGACACGGATAAAAACAGGAGAAGACACAGCGCTAAAAAGAAAAGCAAGAGGAAGAGGTTCGTCGTCATAAGAAAAAGGAACAGTCACAAGAAAATTTCCGGAAAATTGTGAAAGAAAACAACAGAAAGCATTTCTTAAGTCTGAAGGAAGATTTTAATTAAATTAGGGCCGGAATCAGCATAGTCTGGAAAACAATGGAAGGAATGGACAGTGAGATAAACAAAAGGAGTTACTGCAGTAAGAGATGAAGCGAGAAAAGAAGTCAGGGTAGTCCGAGAAGAAGCAAAGAAAGAAGTGTTGGGGTGGGAGAACTAGAAAAGAAAGTTGTTTTATTGAAGATCGAAGTCCACCGTGACAGGGTGGCGGTCGCCTTGGTCCCTATATCATAGGCAGTCCGAGGCTGCGGCAACAGCAAATGGATGGAACGATGAAGAGAAGGCTACTGCACTCATAGTGGCCTTGAGAGGATCTGCTTTAGAAATGTTGCAGACCATTCCAGAAGACCAGCAGCGCAAGTTTGTAGACCTGACCTTGTAGAATTAAGATCAGGTGACCAACATCGAGAACAGCTATATCAGGCACATAAAGAGGCAATGAAGTTTTGGTTCTTTCTTTGAAAGTGGATGCGGCGTTCAATACCTCAAGGCCAAAAGTTTGGGCAGTATCGCTTGAATATTCACCACCTCAGGAAGACACAAATTGGTAGCATAAAGTAGATGTTCATTAAAATCCTAGAAGAAGTGGAACCCGGAAATAACTTTAATAATGAATCAAGGGGAAACTGTTTCAGATGTGGTGCGACCGGACATTTCAAGAGATTGCAGGGTGAGGGTACCACCAGGCTCATCATCACCTGCCGGGACATCCCACGTTTTAACTCTCCTGCCTAGCGAACACAAAAACATCTCAGAGATGTTAAAAGTGTGAGATTTTGAGACATTGAACATCCACTGCGATGTTCTGTTTATACATGAATATAAGTTTAATAGAACAGCCAATGTCCGCCGCAGGTGGCGATTTTCAGGATGTCCCTGGGATGTCACAAAAAGAACTTGTCCTAAGTTTTTTCGATAGCCTTTTCATAGACACAACAGAACATTTCCAAAACATTCTGCGCACATTAAATCGATTTAGAGATCACCTCCTGAAGTCTTTTGACATTTATTTGGACATTTGAAGATGACACATTCAATTTGAAACGGAGTTTTTTTTTACCAATGTTTATACCACAAGGAATGCATCCCTCTTTAAGGATGTTCATCATGTAATCTACATGGAGATTCTTCATGAAAAAACGAACTTGACACATTAATTTATTCTGTTAGGATGACAGTGTTGATGTGAAAAACTTAAAAATAAAGTTTTTTTATAACTTCCAAGGGCTTTTATATTTTATTTCATGTAATTTTTACTTTATTTACTTATTCAATGATTGGTAATGTTTACTTCACTTCAAACACTCATCACTTTCCACGTTTTTCTCAGTTAAGAATGGAAAAAAAACTTCAAGCAACTCTTTACAGTATTCCACGTGCCATACAGTCCAGTATTGTTCTGCGAGGTTTATCAGGTTTACCACACTGAATGACCAAATTGTAACATTTTAAAATGAAAGCAGAAAATGAGTGGATATGTCATTTGGACATTGGTTTTTATTATAATGAATAATATTGGTTTCATTTGCTCATTAAAATATAAGAATTTTGTTTCTGTCCTCTGGGAGGTATTGGTATTAAAATGAAATAAATAGTTGAAAGGGAGGAATCGAAAAATATAAATATTCTAAGATTCAATCCACATGAAATTTTTTACTTTTTGTTCTGTGAAATGATCATGTTAACATTTTTTTGACTTCACCAATACCTCTCAATAGGCATACAAAGAAATGACAGAAAAACAAATACAATACTTCCAACATCCTTTAAAGTCCTCTTTGAGAAGTGTGCATATTGCGTCTCAAAAAAACATCCTCATGCATACATTTTCAAAACATCCCAAAACCTCCCAGGGATGTTTGTGCTCACTGGGTGCGAGGACAGGATTATCTAGAGAGTCGTATAGGAACCAGGTCCGCAGCATATCCTAGGACCAGATAGTGTAAGACCACTAACGACCAATTTCGTCCTACGATCGGTCACTGGAGAGAATGTACTGATACCAGGGAAAGCTGACAACATATTAATCCTCGGAAGACTACGAATAATGGAAAGAGTTTTTGCCGCAAACATAGAAGACGAGTTCATTTTTGGGATGAATCTGATAAGTGACTATTGATTTTATTTTGATGGTGAGCAGAAAACCACAAAATTTGAAAGGGAAGAATTTATTTTAACAACACCATCCGAAAGGGTGCTTTCTATTAAATTGAGGATAGCCAGAACTGTCAGGATACCCGGTTCATCTGACAAGATCATTGAGGTTCGGCAAGAAGAAGGCCGTGGGTACTGCGTTGGGTTAGAATTTGGTGGAATAAGAGTCCGGAAAGGGGACATCTTAGGAATATCATAGGAGCCAGTTGAGTAGGTAGCAGACTGCAAAATGAGCGGATACCTGGATGGAAGAGGCGAGGCTGGAGTGTATTGTTGTCTTGCTTTTGTGAAGTGTAAATAAACGAACAATAAATATTTCTGTATTTTAATAGAGACGAACCCTAGATTCGTAACAATATAATGGAATAGAAAGTGCAAAATTATAGGATATATTTATAGAAATAACGCATTATGATACCATACTGCGCAAAATCCAAGCTTGTATCCCATTTTTGAAATACGTGGAACACATCGGTGGCGTTCCATCCCCCAAAATCTTCCATATAGGATTATTTTTTGTTTTGTTTTTATTTTTATTTCAAATCGAGAAGTTTGATAATCTGGAGGGATCTGATGGACTTTCCTTCCCTAAGCATATACATTGGTTATAAAAATTTACGAATTATACTAGTTCCCAAGCGATTCTTATTCAATTGAGGGAACAAACAAATAATTCCTAAATAAGCAATTCAATGAAACGAGCATTCCTTCATAAAAACAACCAATTCATAGATTTAGCTGAAATTTTTTAACTGTTGCAATATCCATATAATTATGATAATTTTCGTCCGATTCCTTTAATTTGTTAAGAAGTTCGAGTTAGTTTGATGAAATGATTTGGAAAATAACACTGCCCTTGCAATTGAATGTGAATAAATCTTTGTATGTGAGTATACTTTCAGAAATTTTAAAATTAATTTTTCACTATTTTGAAGCGGTAGAAAAAGGAAAATGCGGTTAACGAATTCGGCTCGAAGGACCAATCTTGCAAACCGTAAAGCTCGATAAGATGGACTTTAACCTATTGTAGTTTCCAGAAAGAGTTTATATTGTGGTGAATAAAATGTCCTGGTGTTCTGCTTGTCGGTCCACGTGGAGGAGGTATCCCAACAACATTGAGCGGGATCATTGTTCTTAGGCTTGATATAATGTCATATCACCACATAAAGAAGAGAAGCTAGGCTTGCTGAGTTAACAGTCCATCTATACATATAAAATCACATGTCCTGACTGGATCGTCAACGCTAAACCTAAAAAGTTGAAATTTTGACAGCATATTTCTATAATGACAAAGATAATATTCAAAAGTTACTTGAGAACAGTTTCTAACTCAGAACATCATTCCACAACCGGCTCTCTATGATTCTAATAATTCTGTGTTCACTTGCCAAAACGTTTTTGAAGAAAGTGTGAGTTTTGGAATAGGCGAGATCGCAAACTCATAAATTTGCTTCATATGTGCTTTAAGTTGAAATATAATGATAAAATATCATATATGCATAGTTTTTCCTACAAGATATTGTGTAATATTCGAATAAACGCCGCTCTAAACTCTCAAATTCAGTGAGACATTCAAACACAGTGTTATTGCCGCTTTTTTGACGTCATAAGTCCATTGATTTGGCATTTTCCAGAGTTGCCAATGTCACTATTTTGCGGAACTTCTGTGGAAATGTTATTCTGTTTCATCCGATGAATAAAAGAGAACTTGTGTCCGCATGTGTTTTATTGGAACGAAGACTTCTCATTTGATAGCTGTTCTTGATTTAGTAATTCTTGAATAATATGTATGTATACCAAGTGCTTATGTCAATATTTTTTTGGCCTGCTCACATTGTAAAGAAATATTATGAATGACGCTTGGCAACGCTGTAATTCCTGGCCTTCTTCGCGATCAGCGAGTTGCCAGTGTCACTATTTTGCGAAACTTCTGTGGAAATGTTATTCTGTTTCTTCCTATAATCCTATGAATAAAACAGAACTTGAGTCAGCATGTGTTATATTGAAATGAAGACTTCTATTTGGTAGATGTTCTTGATTTAGTTATTCTTGAATAATATGTATGTATACCTAGTGCTATGTCATTATTTTTTCGGCCTGTTCACATTGTAAAAAAATATTATGAATAACGCTCGACAACTCTGTTGCGATCGGCGATAGATCTAAACTTGTTACGTCACATCCTGGCGCGGTTTCTGCAGTGTTCAAACTGGAACATTTGTTTAGGATTTTTTTTTTGAAAAACTACTTCAAAAAAAAATCCAACCACTTTTCTCATTGTTCTGGACATTGCGTTATTTTTTCCAAAAATTAGTGATCTCGCCTGAGTCCATTGCAATTCTGGTAATATATTGAGACAATTTTACTACTAGTTATATATATTCGGCGTGTTCAAAGTTTTTTTTCTTGATTAACGGAATGCCATTCTTATAAGATGATAGGCCCCTTCCTCGCTATTACTGTGGAGATCGTTTAGTGCATTCCAAATTTCTGTTTATATTCTTGCTGGTTTTTAGTTGAATCCTGTTTTATCTATATATTTTGAGTGTGTAAGCTGATGTGTATCAGCAATACCAGAACCACTGCGCTTCATGCTCAGTCAGATAGTATGGTCGAAGATTCAACCAAACTATGGAAGAACATTTTTCCAACCTATCATGGTGAAACGATGGCTTTTGATCGCGACGCAGGATTCCAGGAAATTATTCTGGAAGGCACCGGGTGAATCGAGCGATTCCGAGAAAGACCGTTAGGAATTTTCTATTAGGTGACCTTTATAAGATCCGGCGCATTACAGACAGTAGTAATTGATATTCTGAAAGATCAATATTCATTGAGAAACGCGAGTTAGACGGAATATTCAGTTCAGTGATGAGCACGGGGTATTTTGGCATAGGATTTCGATTGAGTTATTTAATTGTCAGAGGTCACTATTTTTTTGTATTGTGAAGTGTAAAGAAACGGAGAATAATTAGTTCAGTTCACGAACCCCATATGCATGAAAAACAACAAATATATATATATACAGTAAAAACCGAATATAACGACAGATAGGTTATAACAACCGAATGGCAAGGTCCCGGCCGAATCTATATGAACTAATAAGTACACATACCGCCTATAACGACATCGGATACAGCGACATATCGCTTAAAACGACGAAACTTTATCGATATTCATCGGCTATACATCGGCTATAACGACCAACCGTTCACCTATTCCAGCAAAACAAATCATTACGAACAATTTTCACCTTTATACTAATAATATGAAGGAATATTTTGCTATAGAACCTCTTTCCCGCTCTTTGCCATTTGACCTTGCATGTTTTACGACTTATTCAGTGCGATAGTTGACCGCGTGAATTACAGGTTGATTTCAAAACTTTTGGTTTAGATTGTGTGATTACGCGTTACTATGTCGCAAAAAAAAAAAGGAAAGTGTTTAATATTGAAGAAAAATCACATATTATATGGAGATTAGAAAATTGCGAGTCAAATAGTGAAATTGCAAAGGAATGTGGAGTCTCACACTCTACGATATCAACGATTTGGAAGGATAGAGATAAAATAAAAGCTCTTTTCGATAACAACTCTTTGAAAATTAAATGATCGAGGACATCTGAACATAAAGTTATTTGAAAACAAGTTCATATGCATAACCTATCCCCATACTACAAACAGACATAATATATACATACATACTTGTGTATATTGCTTATAACAACTATCGGACATAACGTCCAAACCTTAATTTTTTATATATATATATTATATATATAAAGTATACGGTCCCTTCAATGTCGTTATATCCGGTTTTCACTGTAAACTGATCTAAAGTCTCTTCACAAAATTCAATATAAATTGAAACAAGTGGTAGACTACAAGAAGAAAACAACTATTTTCCTAGCAAATACCACGCAGAATATTGAATGATATCTGCCTGAAAATCTTTGCAAACTTCCATTATCAATTAAATTGATTGCAAATGTTTCTTTCTGATAAACTTGATTATGATTAAATTGTTTCAGGTTCGCCTAACAATCTGCATACCGGTTTCAGGCTTTTGGCCCTCGTCAGAAATCTCTGGCTGAAACGGAACCCAACACAAATGAAAATATATATATAGAGTAGAAATTATTTTGGTTTCAGTCAGGAATGACCAATACAAAGTAAATTCTTCTTCCTTTTTAAGCCAAGCTTTCGGAAATGTTTATTTTCTTTCTCTAGGCGATATACAAAATTAGTTATTGAAAATATAAATTATATTAATTTCCAAAATACTTACTGACATGAAATGAAATTGTAATCAGGAAGAACATAAAGTGACTTTTTTGAAGGAAAAAATATCAAAATGACATTTGGCTGGCTTATTATATATACAGTATGTATTTTCAAGGAGGGTGGTTATTTGATTTTGAATTGTGGAAAATATTTATATTCCCTGTTCCGAGAACTTTGACGAGATTCGAAAAAGTAAATAATCGAAAAGATATTAAAACTGCATATATACGTAAAAATGACGCGCTTATATTGATTTAAAAAAATCGATCCGAACAAGATAAAGGGTTGAAAAGTCGACCGAATCCCTGAAACCTTCCCGATCCCTCATCTTTCTCGCCCTAGTGTCTCGTACGGTCTGCTTCGTGACGGATATTGTGTTTTTTTTTGTTCTGGGCGATAGAGTCGTGCCCGAGAAAATCCCATTCTTATGTTTTACTTATAATTTAATGTAGAAAATAATGAATGGTTGAAAGATATGAATTGCTAATAGGGACCCCTATTATGAATGATTTGCATGTTAGTTTTTTTGTCTGTCTCCAAGGAACTCTCTATTTCTATATTTTTACGATTTATTGTTACGAATACCGTACGCCACTGAACTTGTTTGTGTCGGAAGCGACGGAAATCAAGTATTCTTCTGTGAGCGCTCAACGAGAATATTTCAGTATTAGTTCTTTGTTTGCTCAGTTGGAGTATAGTACGCAATATTTTAGTAGTAAACTGTAACATTTGATAGATCTAGCAAAAAAAGGTGCTTCGTTGAAAATCCGATAGGGTTGCCACATCGAACAATTCCGTGAAACTTCCTACTTTTGATAGACAGTCTCTATATCGCAAACAGTTTGAAGCTGCGGCAACGGCCAATGGATGGGACGATGAAGACAAGGCTATGGCACTTATAGTGACTTTGAGAAGACTTCCTTTGGCAATGCCAGGGACCATCCCAGAAGATCAGCATCGTAAGTTTGGAGACCTGATTGTGGCTCTAGAATTGAAGTACAACAATTGTATCGGGCACAGTTGAAAATACGAGTGCAGAAATCGGGTGAAAGTCTGCAGGAGTTAAAAGCACACGTGCATAGACTTATCCAGCTTGCCTACCCAGATGCCCCGGAGAATTTCAAAGAACAGTTGGCAGTGTAAGTATTTATTGATGTATTGAAAGATATCGAAATACAAAGGAACCTAAGATTAACACACTTCAAGAAATGTGAAGCTTTAGTTCGTTTTTTGGAAGTGGAAGCGACTTTCAACACCTCAAGGTCGAAAGTTAGAGCATTATCGATCGAAGAGCCACCTCAGGAAGAGATACAACGTATCCAGCATAAAGCTGATGTTCAGCAGAATACTGGATGAACTAGAATCCAAGAATAATAACTCAAGAGGAAACTGCTGCAGCTGTGGTGGAAGCGGACATTTCCTAAGAGATTGCGAGGTGAGGTTACCACCATGTTTTACATCACCCCCCAGTGAACCAGAATCGATCCATAGAAGTTGCAAGGAGTTACTACGAATCTGCGACTTCGCAATGTGGATACAAAAAAGAGGCACCAGTAATTATTGGCGAGTGCTTAATGTCCGCAAACACGCACATCGCCAGTAATTACCCAGGACGTCGCGAAGTATATGTTTTAAGGGTTTCACAGACAGCCACAAAGCGATTTCGCAAAGCTGCAGTTGTTTTAAAAATTATAAATAGAAAAATTGAAATTAATTGCACCTCCCAAGGAAGTTAAATTAATGTATAAATTTTTAATTACTATATTAATAACCTTTTTAAAGTATTTCTTTTATACTTGGATATTCTTTGGAAGGAATAAATGAAAAAGCAATTCAATATTACTTAAACATCCTATTAAAAATCCATGTTAATCGAAAAAATTTCGCCATTACAATGATATTGTGAAGCCGACAACTTTGCCAGAAGGCCGAGAAGCGATGTTGAAAGTTATTTCATTCGCAGTAACCATCAACTGCCTCTACGGAAGAACGGGTATTCCACTACGGCCAATGCTTTGCGCCATCTAACGCCGTGTTAGCAACTATTTGGAATCAATACATATGAACACCTAAGAAGTAATGAACTTACGAAAGCGGAACATCAAGAGATCTACAGAAATGCACGGAAACATGTAAAACTCCAGAAAAGGGAATAAACTCCGGGTACGACGCCAAACTCCGGGGACGATGATAAACTCCTTGGGCGGTAATAAATTTCGGGCGGCAATGTACTCCGGGGATGAAATAAAGTCACTGCACAAAACAGGTCATCCTACGTGATATACACTGCAACAGCAGCGATGGAACCACCCATTTTTCCTGAAAATTATTTTAGCATAGGGAGCGAAATAGGCCCAAAATTCCTTCGGATTCGTATTCAGGATCTCCAAATTGTTACTAATACACCTGTTCCCTCAAAAGTTTGCAATCCTGAAAAATCTGAATATTTCTCACTTCTCATAGCACCCGGCGTTATCTCTTAGAGGGACCCCCGTTGGTCAGTGAGTACATTTCCAGTGTATTTATCGATCTTGCAAATTTCACGATTCTACCTCGAAGATACGGGACAAATTTGGATTTTTCAGGCAACAGGTGTTTTAGTAAGATTTCGGGGATCCTAAACACTAATCCGAAGAAATTTTGGGCCTTTCTTTGCCCCCTAATATAATTTTCAGTAAAAATAGGTGGTTTCAACGCTGCTGGCGTGCAGTGTATATCACGTAGGTTGACTCTTTTTTTGTAGTGAGTACATTTCCAGTGTATCTATCAATCCTGGAAATGTTCATGATTTACTACAAAAAGTACGGAAGATAGAGAGTGTTTACATGGGAAGTGAAGCATATAATTTACTCTCATTATTCGACCTCAAACTAAAAAAAAACGGAGAGATGTCTAGCTAGAAACTATAAAAATCATGCAGTATATGATTTCGACATATAGGAAAGGCGGTACCCATTAAAAGTTGAAAATTTAAATTAAATTCAACTGAAAATATTAATTTTGGAGAATAAATAGACGCAGAATTATATCGTTAAGAAATCGCAGAGTTCCACTAATTATAAATTATAAAAATGTTGAATATTGGTCTTCTCGAAAAAGTCGCCCGATTATAATCCATAAAACTTCCTGTGTATTATATTATTGAATATTCAATAAATATCACAAACTGAACGTTAATATAAAATAGTCAATGGTATGTGGCATGGTGGTAACATTTTGGAGGTCTAAGCACTTCTCTAGAACGCGTTAATTTGAATTGCTTTCGAACTCTGCTTTGCGAGATCACAAGATTAACAATTTGTGAATATTATTGTCCCCGAAGCGAAGTCGCATGTTACTACGAAATGATGATCTGTAGGTTGAGTGGAAGAGAATGCTTATTCGGACTATCTAGGTATTCGAGTAAGCGTTAACTCTGCCTTTTGATTGCACACATTGAATCATCATATGGGTAACTACCCAATTGTAATGTTATAGTCACAGTTGCAGTCAATAAAAGCATATATTATTATTATATTGAATTCCCTGCGACTTCGCTGGTTGACTGGGCCCCACGTTCCTACTCACCTACAAGGATAGGATCGCCAGGAGAATCAAGAGGAAACTGTTTCAGGTGTGGTAGGAGCGGACATTTCCAAAGAGATTGCAGGTAATCGCCTTGGAGGACACCTCCACGTTCCTACTCTTCTACGAGGACAGGAGAGTCAAGAGAAAACTGTTTCAGATGTGGTAGGTTCACGTTCGTCATCACGTCCACGTTCCTACTCACCGACAAGGACTGGATAATCTAGTGAGTTTTCGGGCAGATACCAAGAAATTGGATTATCCAATACATCGGGCTAGTGAAAGGGTCATCCAAGTTAACAGAGTCAGAAGAACTACTGATAATCCTCCAATCAGAGAAAAGATGAACCATTACCATCCCAATACCAAACATTGCCTAGAACGAGTAATGCAGATGTCTTGTGTAGAAGACCGCATCCTAGAGAATCCGAGCAAAGTCAGAGAACAAGGTCCCGCGAAGGAGTTGCCGGCATCAGAAAAACGACTGTTACGTGAGGACAACAGAGACAGGACCAGGAAACCGATCCAAACATTCAGGACTTTCTACATTGGAAAGAAGACGGAACTGGCAGATCCTCCTGGAAATATATTTCGGAAAGAGATCTCATCATTATTATGTTGTATAATTGTGAAATGGAAATAAACGAATATCAATTATTTGAGTATTTGTAATACGCACGGAACCCAGTTTAGTAACATTATTTCAGGAGTTGAATCACATCCTTTCTATTCTATTAGTATTTTCATGTGCATGTCAAAATGAGAGAAACTTTATTAAATGAGCTACGAACCAGACACTACTCATGATATTTTTCTCACTTATAATTGCACGAGAGGTTTGTATTTTATCGGGTAAATTTGGGTTGTTTAATGAGAAACTGTTGCCTAGCAATTAGTCGAGAAAAACTGTCAACTATTAAAAACGCGACACCGAAGGTGGAGCGTTTTTAGGTTGACAGTTTTTCGAGTCAAATTGCTAAAGGAAACAGTTTAGAATTTGAACAACACAAATTTACCCGATATCAACTAAACATCGAGTGTAATTCGGCAGGACAATTTAATGAATAAGAAATTTAGAAACATATCAATGCAAACTTTATTTATTTTGGCAACCAACACCGCGATAATTGATAAACAAATGAATAAGTGAAAAAACCACTAGTGCATTTGTCGCTGTAAAATTTGCAGCTAACTTTTGCCGCTGTCAAACTGACAATTGCACTGTGGATATGCGATTTTTTATACATGAGTTGAATTGTCACTTATAATCTCCCTAGAGATGAATTATTGCCGGAAATTTTTTGAGTACATGAATTTTTTGAATTTTAAAAATTTATGTACGAGACAAATTTCCCGCAATTAATTCAAGCACGTGGGGGATTCGGTAAGAAAATTTTATACCGGATTTATATTTAAATAGAAAACATTAAGTAAATATTTATTTTGACGTTATTCACAAATAATGGGAGTAATGGGAGTTTTGGGGGAGATTTTTTTCTGATTTTCCCGTTCCCTAGTAAAATAAAACCTATAATATCAGATAAACTATAATTTAAAATTAATTGATTTCATACAATTTTCTTACTAGGTTTCAGGGAAATGTTAATATTGACTAAAAATGAAAGTGGATACGTTCGTATTGCGGAAGATATTTTTTGATTTTCCCCGTGCCCTAGTAAAATAAAATATATAATATCAGATACATTTTTATATTTAAAATTGATTGTTTTCATACAATTTTCTTATGGTTTCAGGGAAATGTCAATATTGATTAAAAATGAAAGTGGATGTTCGTATTGCGGAATATTTTTGTTTCCCATGCCCTAGTAAAATAAAATTTATAATATCAGATACATTATTATATAAAAATAATTGATTTCATATAATTTTCTTACTAGGTTTCAGGGAAATGTCAATATTGACTACAAACAAAGGTGACATACAGCAAAAAATATATAACTATACCTATACATATATACTTAAATATTTTTCAAATTATTTTAGGTTTGATTCTAAGAAAAATTAATATTAGCGGTAATAATTTGTTTTTCAAATAATTCAGGAAATCGGGATATTTTATTCTTTATTCTAAATAGAATGTTGTTGGCGTATGTTGCCGGTTAAAAAAATATTTTGTAAAGTTAACCATGGATTTGACATTCACTTCTCCTGTCAATCAATATTTTATTTGTGGCATTATAAGTTCCTCATAACATTGTATACAATCATAAGTTAGTAAAAAAGTTATGATAAAATGAACTTTCAATCGTATGAATTGTGTTCCTTTTGCAAAGAATCACAGCACATTAAAATGTACCATAAAAATGTAAAATATCTAACATACCTAGTGGAAGAATCTGGATTAAATCCTGAGCAAGAAAACTTA
This sequence comes from Gonioctena quinquepunctata, assembly GCA_018342105.1. Taxonomy (NCBI): domain Eukaryota; kingdom Metazoa; phylum Arthropoda; class Insecta; order Coleoptera; family Chrysomelidae; genus Gonioctena; species Gonioctena quinquepunctata. The sequence goes on along the minus strand of JAFIRS010002111.1, from coordinate 64,190 downwards.
TTTAAAGAGATTGGCAACATTCTGCGTGATATTGTGCCTTCTTTTGGACACAAATCTAATACTCAAAGAAATAAACTGGTGTCTCAGTATTATTTTTATTTTATGAAACACAGGCATATTGTTAAAAAAACACCGGTTCTGTGTTTTATTCACCACTTAGGAAAGAGGAGGTAGAAGTGGAATTTTTGAAGAATTTAAAATTAATTAATGATATAGAATGTACATTTTAATACATTGTTGTTGTTATGTTCACTAAATGAAACAGTCCTTTACAGTTTTATATCTTTTACTTATTCAAAAAGACTGTTACAACTTTCTATCAAAATTGACAGTAGTCATCTACTCATGAATGACCTGATCCTATATACATGAATACAGAGTATACAACTGTAACTTAACCAATTAATAGAAATACACAACATCTCCCCTTTACATTATATTTTACTCAGAATTTTATATTCATTAAACCTAATTCATTATAAAATCTCTGAATCTATTAGGAAGAGTAATATTACGTTTACTTCTGTAATTTTGCTGATTTTCTTCATGAATATGTGATGATGGCTCCTCATTTGATGTTGATATATTTTTTTCATTTTCCAATAAACCATCAGCAATGATTTCTCCCTTCTCTGAGCCATTATCACATATATTTGTATGTTCACTCACTAAATTGTCACCTTTTGAAACCCTCAAATGTATACTGTTCCTTCTATACTCCAGAAAGAAAGTGATGATACCAAGGTAGCAATTTTCCTCAATTTGGTTGGGGAAGAAGGTTTGGATGTTTTCAATAATTTCAAGATGAGTGTTGAAGATAAGAAGAATTATAACAAAGTCGTTGACCAATTTGAGTCCTACATGAATCCGAAGAAAAATATACTTTATGAAAGGTTTTGTTTTATAATCGTAGCCAGGAAGAAGCAGAACCTGTTGACAATTTCATACAGGATGTCAGAAAGTTGATGAAAAGTTGCGAGCTCAAAGTATGTTGTTCTGACGATATATTGAGAGATAGAATTGTATTGGGTATCAGAGACAAAAAATTACAAGAGAAGCTCATCAGTGAAGAAGACCTACAGTTGCAAAAAGTGATTGAAAAATGTCGAGCTAGTGAAGTCACAAAGGAGCATGTTAAAATAATACAAGAAAATAAAAGTGTAGATGTTGTGGACAGGAAGAAATATGAAAACAGAAGGAGTGATGGAAAATGCGACAAATTTATATGTACGAGGTGTTGCACCAAACATGGAAAGTATCAGTGTCCTGCTTTTGGAAAGAAATGTTCGTGGTGTGGAATACTGAATCACTTCAAGGCTGCGTGTAGAGTAAAAAATGTCAAGGAGGTTGTGGAAGGCAAAGAGGAGTTTGGTCAAGAGGAGTTTGAACGGGGAGAAATCTTAGAAAGCTTAGTAATTGATACTCTTAAAGTATGTAGAGTTGCAAATCAGGTAGACCATTCTAATTTTTCTTGGTATCAGAATATTTTAATTTCAAATAAAAATGTACAATTTAAACTTGATACGGGAGCAGAGGTGAATATTCTTCCTCTGGCGTTGTTTAGGAAATTGGGTTCCCAAAATCTGAAATCTACGAAAGTAATTTTGGAAACATATGGGGGATTCAAGGTTAAACCTTTGGGAATATCGAATTTGTATTGTAGTGTGAATGGTATAAACAAAAATCAAGAATTTGTTGTTGTGAATACTAGTTCGGTACCTTTATTAGGCTTGAAGTCTTGTATAGATCTCAATTTGATCAGAAGACTTGATGTTGTTCAAGAATGTAAAAAAAAATGAAATTATGAAACTTAATGAGGATTTGTTCATGGGTGTTGGGAAGTTCAAGGATAAATGTACAATTGTATTAGAGCAAGATGCAAAACCAATTGTAAGGCCTCCTCGACGTGTCCCAATGACTATTCGGGAAAAATTAAAATCTACTTTAGAAGCCCTCGAGAGAAAGGGAATCATTGAAAAAATATTAGGGGGTGTTGAGTGGGCCAGCAATTTGGTAATTGTGGAAAAACCGAATGGAACCCTCAGAGTGTGTCTAGATCCATGTGATTTGAATAAAGTTATAAAAAGAGAGTATTACTTGACACCAAAATTTGTGCTCATCTCACGGGTAAATTTTTTTTCTCTGTTTTAGATTTAAAAGATGGTTTTTATCATGTGGAATTAGATCAGAAGTCTAGTGATCTTTGTACATTCAGTTCACCATTTGGCTATTATAAATTTCTAAGACTTCCGTTTGGGTTAAGTCTAGCTCCAGAGTTTTTCCAAAAAGTCAACTACAAAAACTTTGGTGATATACAGGGTGTCATAATTTATTTTGACGACATATTGATAAGAGCTTCAACTATTGAAGAACATGATATAATTTTGAATAACGTTTTTGAGAGGGCCAAAATGTTGAATGTGAAATTTAATCCTAATAAATTTCAATTTAGAGTTCGGCACGTTAAATATTTAGGTCATACGTTTTCAGAAAATGGAATGGAAGTAAATGATGATAGAGTGAAATCTGTAATGAATATGGTACCACCAAATAATAAAACTGAGCTTCAAAAAATATTGGGAGTTTTCAATTATTTTAGAAATTTCATCCCGAATCTAGCTGAAGTAACTGCCCCTCTTAGAGATCTATTTAGAAAAACTGTTTCATTTTCTTGGATTACCATGACAAAGCTTTCATTGCAATGGAAGAATTACTTTCCAAAGCACCTGTGCTTGAAAACTTTGATGAAAAAAAAGAAATAACTATTTAAGCAGATGCTTCTACTAAGAGTGGGTTGGGATGTTGTTTGCTACAGGAAAATAGACCTGTTTTCTTTGCTTCAAGGAGTATGACTGATACTGAAGTAAATTATGCACAAATAGAAAAAGAATTGTTAGCTATTACATTCGCTGTAAAAAAAATCATGATTTCATATATGGTAGAAAACTAATAACTGTTTGGACAGATCATAAACCTTTGGTATCTATCATGAAAAAGAAAATATCTGATATCACGTCAGCAAAACTTCAGAGATTAATACTGAAGTTGGTTAAATATAATTTGGAAGTCAAGTATATACCTGGAAAATTTTTATATGTTGCTGATCTTCTTTCTAGAAATTTTAAAAAAGAATTTGTTGAGGATGATCCATCAATGTTGGAGTTGTACACAATGTGCATTCTATTGTGAATATTTCAGACGAGAAAAATAAAAAATTCCAAGAGGAAACTGAAAAAGACTGTTACAACTTTCTATTAAAATTGACAGTAGTCATCTACTCATGAATGACCTGATCCTATATACATGAATACAGAGTATACAACTGTAACTTAACCAATTAATAGAAATACACAACAGTTGTAATATTTCCAAGTTATAAAGTAAGTAAATAAAAAATATTGTCAATATTATTTTTGTCTAATTATATTGTAACGTAAATAAACTTAACTTGGTTCTACTAATTTATTTCACACTTAATCTACAACTTAATTTATATTACTACTCCGCCACTGTATAGCTCGATCGTATGGGCTCGTTCAGACTGTTGTGACTCCACTTGAGGGTCGCCTATTTATCTCCGATACAGCATTCTCGATGTTTCGAATTCTGGCATGTTCCAATTGTTTCCAATATTGACCGTTGTTTTCCGTGGCAGAGCGACTGGATGGTTCTCGAATATCTCCGGGGATGATCTCATCGCTGTCGACGGCAACGCGCGAGGCGACAGGTCCGGCCTAGGTTCGTTACATTGCCCCCTTCTTAAAGACATTTCGTCCCGAAATTTCATCCTTGGAGTGTGACGATATCTGCATGACTCCCCATATCTGCACCGTGAAGTTCGATGGAAGTAACACTCCACGGTCTTCATGATCGGTCGTGGAAGAGGGTTACAGCAAACCAAATTCTTGACGCCGCTGGATCTGAATATCGCCTCCAGCATACTTCTTATGACTCTCCAGTCCAACCCATCAATACCACAGGATAATTTTGGAATTGCTAGATCCACCAGGTTCTGGTCCACCATAGTATCTCTTAGTTTGGTGAGACTCTTCCAGCTATCTTCATAGGACGGTTTATCTTGGGAATGCCTCTTGGTAACTAGGTAGTAGATGTTTCTCTGGCCTTTCTTCAGCTGCAGCACCCCACCAACTTCTGGATTCTGCTCCCGCAGTGTTTGGAGTTGACCAAATTTCTTGGAGAACTCTACGGCGATGCCCCTGGACATTCGAAGATCTTCTGCCACACAGTGCGCTAGTGCGTAGTCAGCAGGCACCTCGAAAAGGTCTCGTGACTCCTCTCTAGTAACCCCATGTAGAACTTTCTGACCGTTTGAATACAAGGACATAAACTTCTCGAACGTCATATCATCCTCCGGTGGCTTGAGGGTGCGAACTTGGTCATGGTTTCCAGCGTAAGGGGCCAACCTGTTGAAATGGACGACCCTTGGTTTCCCTCGGGGTGGCCTATGGATTCGGTACACAAGGTCGTTTATCCTTTTCACGATTTTATACGGGCCTTCCCACGAGTTCCGCAACTTTGGTGATAGTCCACGACGACGTTTGGGGTTGTACAGCCAAACCAGGTCATCAACCTTAAATCCTCCTGCGTCGGCCTTGATGTCATAGGTCTTCTTCATTTTATCGCTGGCACTCTGGATGTTCAACCGGACTCGTTCGTGGATGTCGTCCATTCTCTGCCAAAGTTTGCTGACGTAGTCCTCTCCCGCAGTGTCTTGTCTTGGCGGTATCCCAAACTTCAGGTCACAAGGCAGTCGCAGTTCTCGGCCCATTATAATACTAGCAGGAGTTTGACCGGTTGACTCGTGTACTGCGGATCGATAGGCCATCAGGAACAAATGAAGATACTGGTCCCAGTCTCTTTGATGGTCAGAGACAACCTTGGACAAGTGGCGGTTGATCGTCCTGTTCATCCGTTCCACCATTCCATCGGACTGCGGATGTAGGGCCGTGGTTCTTGTCTTGCGGATGTTCAGCAGTAGACATATTTCTTGGAAAAGGTTGGATTCGAAATTTCTGCCTTGATCCGAGTGCAGCTCCATTGGAATACCGAATCGACATATCCATTCTTTCACCAAGACGTCGGCGACGGTGATGGCTTCCTGGTTGGGCAGGGCATAGGCTTCCGCCCACTTACTGAAGTAGTCCATTGCCACAAGGATGTATTTATTCCCGTGGTCGGATACGGGAAACGGGCCGGCGATGTCAATGGCGATTCTCTCGAACGGGCTGCCTACGTTGTACTGACGCATCGGGGCCTTGGGTCGTATTCGAGGTCCATTGCTAGCAGCGCATACAGCGCACTTTCTGCACCAGTCCTGGACGTCAGCTTGACAATTGGCCCAGTAAAACCGTTGCCTCACTTTCTGCAGGGTCTTCGTCACTCCCAGATGTCCTCCGGCGACTCCATCATGGATTTCCCGCAGCACTTCCTCTCTTCTGTTCCTGGGAACAATTATTTGGCGTCTGTCTTCCCCACCAATGTCGGCCTCCAACACCCGTTTCAGGATCCCATTGTCCAGAATAAGAGAGTTCCATTGTGCCCAATAGGACTTAACAGCCGGCGAGTAACCTGCGACTTCCTGCCATGATGGTCTTCGATTGCCCTTCTTCCAGCTGACGACTAAGCCAAGGTCGGGGTCTCTCTCTTGGTCTTTCTGGATCTTGCTGTCATTCCAGTTGTCATCCATTGCCGCGGTTCTAAAAAGTGTTGCTTCTTTCTCTTCTGCTCGTCGGCAATGTGAGCAATCATCTGGGCATGGTCTTCGCGACAAGGCATCTGCATTCTTATGGCTAGTTCCGGCTCGATGTTCGATCTCGAAATCGAATTCTTGGAGTCTCTCGATCCAACGTGCTACTTGACCCTCAGGATTTTTGAACTGTAAGAGCCATTTGAGAGCTGCATGGTCAGTTCTCAACAGGAATCTTCTTCCATACACGTACTTGTAGAAGTGTTCCACTCCCTTTACAACAGCTAACAGCTCTCGCCTGGTGACACAGTAATTGCGCTCTGGTTTGCTAAGCGTCTTGCTGAAATAACCAATGACCTTCTCCTGTCCCTCCTGGATCTGAGATAGGACAGCTCCAAGTCCCACGTTGCTGGCGTCCGTATCCAAAATAAATTTCCTTTTGGTAGGGATAGCTCAGTATAGGTGCGTTGATCAAAGCTCCTTTCAGCTTCCTGAATGAGTCTTGACATTCTTCGGACCACTGGAACTTTGTTTGGCCTTCCGTGAGCTTGGTCAGTGGTTTAGCGATGTTGGCGAATCCCAGCACATATCGGCGATAGTATGTGCATAAACCAAGGAAACTTCGAAGTTGGTGAATGTCTTTTGGGATGGGCCAATCCTTAACAGCTTTGATCTTCTGGTCATCCACTGCTACTCCTTCCCCAGAGACAACGTGGCCGAGGTATCGTACTTCTTTTGGAACAGATGGCATTTCTTAGGGCTCAGCTTCAATCCGGAGTTCCTCAGTCGCAGGAATACTTCCTCCAAGTTTTTCACGTGGTCCTCAAACGATCCGCCGACCACAATTATGTCGTCGAGATACACTAGACACGTGTTCCATGAGAGTCCCTTCAGTACTGTTTCCATCAATCTTTCGAATGTGGCGGGAGCATTACAGAGCCCGAATGGCATAACGGTGAACTGCCACAATCCTGAGCCGATGGTAAAAGCAGTCTTTTCTCGATCTTCCTGAGCCAGTTCTACTTGCCAGTATCCACTCTTCAGATCAAGGGTCGAGAAAATCGTGGAACCAGCCAACGTGTCTAGGGTGTCATCTATTCTCGGGAGAGGGTAACTGTCCTTCTTCGTGACATTATTAAGTTGGCGATAGTCTACACAAAAGCGTGTCGATCCATCCTTTTTCTTCACCAGTACGACTGGAAGGACCAGGGACTGTCAGATGGTTCGATAACTCCTTCTTTTCCCATATCGCTGACTATTTTGTCAGCCTCTTCCTTCTTGGCAAGAGGAAGTCTTCTTGCTGATTGCCGGATCGGTCGGGCACCCCAGTATCAATCTTGTGCTGGACCACATTAGTTCGACCTCCTTTTCCTTGTCCGGTATCGAAGATGTCTTGGTACTTCTTAACTAAATCTCTTAGTTTGGGCTGTTGAGCTGGTTTTATATCTTTGGAAGAGATGGCAACTAATTTTTCTAGTTCTGTGGGCAAGTTGTTGGGTTGGCTAATCGTACCTCGTACACTCCGGATTACTGAGGAAACTGACGAGCAGTGCCCCAATATTGTTCCTTTCTTCAAGGTCACTGGAAAATAATTGACATTCATGACCCTTACGGGCACAAATTTGTCAGCACGCAACAAGGTCTTCCCTAGTGCAATCCCTCGTCCAATTTTCTCATCATGAAGTTTGGGCTCGAACATCACCACGTTTCCACTGCTCGTACTCCCGTCCAGGCGAGCCTCCAGAATGGTTTCAGCCCTCTCAGGTACGCTTACATCTTCAGCCAACAACACACGGATCAACCCCTCACTTCTCCCATGAAGCACCAGCTCTTCTCCGTTGACACGTAGGACGCCGTCTTTGAAATCCAATTCAAACCCTCTGGAATTCATGATGTCCATTCCGATGATTGCATCGTCTTCGATGTCCGCTACAAGTGCCTGATGTTTCACTTTAGTGCTGCCCAAAATTATTTCAATCGGTAGCTCGCCATATACAGTAGCTGGCTCCCCTGTTGCTGTGCGTAGCTTCCAAGTTGTCGGTTCAATCCGTTCCGGTGTTCTGGCAAAGGAAGGCCCGAGAATTGTCCTAGTCGCACCTGTATCTAGCAGCATGGTGCAAGGCTCGTTATTGATGAGACCGTCTACGAAGACACCTTTGTTCTGTCGTTGAAGGATAGCGACATATGCGTTGTTAACCGGGGCTTGCCGGACACATGCCGACGATTGCCCCTTCTCGTCGACCTTTTTAGTTTTCCTGCATCGGAGTCGATGAATGTTGGACATTTGCTACGCACATGTCCAATTTTGCCACAATTCCGGCATCTTATCTGTCTTTTCTCAGGCAACACTTCCTTCATCACTTTTCTTATGGCAGCTTCCAAGTTAGCAGGCTCCTGTGAGTCTTCCTCAATCGTTTGAACTTTACTTTGGCTTTTGCAGCATTGTTTTGCTGCTTCGAATTCCAAAGCGCGTGCCAGTGCGTCTACGAGATGTGTTGGACGAGCTAATATCAACGCTTGTCTGGTTTCTTGGTCATGGAGTCCATCCAAGAATGCCTGAACCGCTAATCGCTCCATTACATTTTCCGGTATGGCTGGATATGCGAGACGAACCAAGCGTGCAATGTCAGTTTCAAATTCTTGTAAGGATTCGCCCGCTTTCTGGCAGCGATTTTTCAGTTGGGAGTGGTATACGTGTTCCAAATGGGCGTGGCCATATCGTAATTCTAGATGTTTAATCAGCTGATCATAGTCCTCCTGTTCTTGGGCGGTGAGAGTTTGTAGAATATTTGTCGCTTCTCCACGTAATGCAAGTGTCAGTGCTACAGCTCTTTCCCCTGCATTCCATCCGTTTGCTTTGGCCGCTGCTTCAAACTGCCGGCGGTAATTTGCCCATGGAGTTTTTCCGTCGAACTGAGGCGGCTTCATGGAAAGCTTCCCTATTTCTGAAATGACCTTGACATCTTTTATACCCTCTTGAACTTTATCCAAGTTCAAACTCAAGTCCAGCATTGCATTTTCGTTAACCATCTCTGTGGAGGCGAACTATTAATTCGTTTTTCCAGCTTACTGATCGTTTCCTTTATTTTGCCCATTTCTGCCTCGACCCCATCTTTGATTTTATCTACCTCCGTGTTCATTTGCTCCCTAATTTTATCTATCTCTGTCTCAACGGTTCCCATTCTTTCTTCTAGAAAATTAGCCACACCACACAATTCTTTTTTTAGGCCTTCTGTGTTTTCCAGGAACTTTCTTCCGGCTTCTTGCATTTTCTTCCAGTTTTCTTAGCTTCCTTCCAGATTTCTAGAATTTTCTTGAATTCTCTTCCAGATTTCTAGAATTTTCTTGAAGCTTCTCTTCCAGATTTCTAGCATTTTCTTCCAAGCTTCTTGAATTTTCTAGAAGCTTCTCTTCCAGATTTCTAGAATTTTCTTGAAGCTTCTCTTCCAGATTTCTAGCATTTTCTTCCAAGCTTCTTGAATTTTCTAGAAGCTTCTCTTCCAGATTTCTAGAATTTTCTTGAAGCTTCTCTTCCAGATTTATAGAATTTTCTTGAAGCTTCTCTTCCAGAGTCCTCGAATTTTGTTGCAGTTCTTCTTTCACGGATTTAGTAGTTTCTTCGAGTTTATTCATTACCAAACTTAAATCACCTCCGGGAACTTCGAATAAAAATGTTTCGGGGTCCTCACCTTCTTGTATAAGTCCTTCTGCAAGTCTTTCCTGGAGTACTTGCTTTTTACCCGTTGTTTCCAGTTCCCTTTCCTCCAATTCCTGTTTCAATTCCGCTACCTTCAAATCCGCAAGGCGCACTTTTCTTGAACACATTTTGTCTTTGACGAGGTATCAGTCTGTTTCACACGAAAAGTTTATCAGTTTGTTAAAAATTCACTTCGCGAATTCTTTTCCACGGGCCACCAGTCTATTGTCTGTTTCACGCGAAGAGTGTATCAGTTTATATTCCCACGCACAATTGTCCACTTCGCGAAAACCGGGCCACTGTCTATTTTCTGTTTCACGCGAACAGTGTATCAGTTTATATTCCCACGCACAATTGTCCACTTCGCGAAAACCGGGCCACTGTCTATTTTGGGCGTACAAAAAGGTCTATCAATTTATTTTTCTGACTATCCACTCCACGATCACTTGTTTATTTTCAAAATCTCACTTCCGACACCAATTGTAACGTAAATAAACTTAACTTGGTTCTACTAATTTATTTCACACTTAATCTACAACTTAATTTATATTACTACTCCGCCACTGTATAGCTCGATCGTTTGGGCTCGTTCAGACTGTTGTGACTCCACTTGAGGGTCGCCTATTTATCTCCGATACAGCATTCTCGATGTTTCGAATTCTGGCATGTTCCAATTGTTTCCAATATTGACCGTTGTTTTCCGTGGCAGAGCGACTGGATGGTTCTCGAATATCTCCGGGGATGATCTCATCGCTGTCGACGGCAACGCGTGAGGCGACAGGTCCGGCCTAGGTTCGTTACAATATGATAGCTGTCATGTGCCGGGAAATTTACACTTATTAATTTTACGTCTACGTGCTAATGTGGATGAAAAATTTTCAGAAAATTTGCTGGTTACCATAGTAACAATGTCGAAATAAAGCATCTGATTGGTTGAAAATGACTGGTATACAATTTTCAGACTAAGTCATTATTGTCGGGAAAAATGTGGGGGGTTATACAGATCATAACACTGAAGGAGGACCAGTTAATAATCGTGTTTCCTGATCACTGTTGAATGTATAATACTCCCCGAGTTTGAATCGATAACCAGAAAAATTTTGGTGAAAAATTAAAAAATGGATTTTTTATCACCTGTATTTCGAGAACCAAGCTGTTTAGGACATATGTTTATATGAAGTTTTCCGTCATCATCCAAGGAAATACCATCGGAGTTGGTCCACCTTAATCAACACCCTAGATATTCAATTATTAAGTCCATAAATTGTAGAAATGACTGCATGCACCCAAATAATAAAATATATGTTTGCGTTATCGGTTCCCCTTTTACGTATAATTCAACGTGATTAATCGAAATGAAAATCTACCATGAAAACAGTTCATAGTTTTGTTTTTCTAAGACATCTGCGAAATATTAGTGTTTGCTGGATTTATAAACCATTGTCATTTTCTACGGAATATCTGTATCTTCGGATGATCTCTGAAATGTAATAATCACCACCGTAAACATGTTTTATGATTTGTGTGTATTACATTTATTTTATAACATTCTTTACTATGTATAGCATCCATTCGAAAGTGCTGGCTGGTCCACACTACTCTAAATTGGAGCTATTTGTCCTTCGACTTTGTTACACAGGATAACATCATCTCCTGGGTCCGTTACTATGTGAACTGTTACTTTCCAATAAAAATCAGAGATAGGAAAATGGCTAAATGCCGATCCGTCGAATGTGCCGTTTTTGATTTCATGTACACCCTGTAAAAAAAATAAGATAAGATCAATTATTTGACGCTATAGAAATATGTGTATATTTTTGGCACGAGTTAAAAAAAACGAAAAATCACAATTATATTTTTTACCGAAATCATAGAAACAAGTATCAAACAAATCGATATACGAAAAAAACACAAAATGATTTTTCTAGAAGGATAAAAAGCTTCAGAGTCGAGTTATAAAGATCAAACAAATATTTTAATTCTGGAACGTTCTGTGATTGTAATAATACAGCAAGAAAACACTGATTTTCCGTCTAAATTTTTATTTACAGGCTTACTGTAGCTAAGGTGGTCAATTTGACAATGTTGTTAGAATGAAATTTTCAATAAGGCCAATTCGGAATTTTGAAAATTACAATTTCAGTGATAAGATAATTTGAGTGAGTTAGCACAATGCTACGCTTTAAAATAGTATTTTTATCTAATACAATTTTCAAATATATTAACATAATTTGAATCACATTGTTTCCCAGATTTTTCAATAATCTGCCCGTATGAGGCCACCTTCATTATTATATACTTCTGGCATATTTCAATCGCATCACAACAGCCCACTTTGTAATATACTTTCATTAAGATGGTAAATTGGCCGGTAAAGAGAAATATGCGAATATCGAGGATGCTGACGTCACAAAGTTTTTGTACTGTTGTAACTATTTTATTGACCACATTGTTAAAAACAATTTAGAACTCAAATAATATAGAATATTGTTATAAATCTGGGGTTCGTGACTATTAAAAATACTGATTCAAATTAATTATTGTTCCTTTATTTAAAATTCACAAAACACAACACAATAATGCATTTGACTTCAGTGAAGCAATTTTCTTTTCTAGTTGGAACATCTGCTCGAAAAATGCTTTCTGTTACTCTCGTTGTTCCTTCTCTTGTTTTTATCGTTCCTACTCATTCTTCCGACATTTCTGCTTCTCTTGCTTTTCTTTCAGTCGTCGAGGTTTTTTTTTGGGATGGGGGAGGAGAAAATTATTTATGGACACCTTGCAGCAGAAAGGTAGGTGGGGCTCACTGGGTTCTGGGGTTGTACCCTCTCTATCTCTCCTAGTTGACTCGTCTGGTCAAGACCTCCGATGATACTTGGGCCTGCTGGCTCATTGCATCTTGCCTATTGTTCACTTTTACAGCACCCATTCCAGTAATTTCGTGCCTTGTACAAGTTACTGGATGTGTTCTTTATAGTTTCGGTTCATCAATTGGTTGCCCGAAGATTGACTGTCTTCTGCGATCCAATGACCCGCAGTTGCACAGTAATGTGTGATACTGTTTCTGGTTCCTTAACGCATAGTCTGCATTTTAGATTGCCAATGAACAGTCCCATTTTATTAAGGTGCTCTTTTACTGGTATATGTCCAGTCCCTGAATAATTTTCAGTTGTTCCCTGTTTTTAAGGTTAATAGGTCTCTGTTTTTTTCCGGCACGGGCATTTAATGTATTCTTTCCCGTTCCTGTTTCTTGGAATGTCATTCAGTATTGTTTGTGTTTTTCCTGGATCCAGTCTTCTATAGACGCTCGTGCCGTACGTTTCGGTATCCCAACTCAGAGAGCACAAACACATCTCAGAGATATTAAAAGTACGAGATTTTGAGACATTGAACATCCACCGCGATGTTCTGTTTATTCATGAATTGAACTTTCATGGAACAGCCAATGTCCGCCGCAGGTGGCGATTTTCAGGATGTCCCTGGGATGTCACAAAAAGAACTTGTCCCAAGTTTTTTTGATAGCCTTTTCATAGACACAACAGAACATTCCCAAAACGTTTTGCGCACATTGAATCGCTGTAAATAATACATTTTTAGAGATCACTTTCTGAAGCCTTTTGTTATTTATTTGGACATTTAAAGTTGTTATTTTCTATTTTAAATAGAGTTTTTTTTCAATTTTTATACCACCAGGAATGCATCCCTCTTTTAGGATGTTTATGATGTAACCTAAATGAAGATTATTCTTGAAAAAACGAACTTGACACATTCTGAGTGAAACTTTTCCATTAATTTATTCTGTTAGGATGATAGAGTGTTGATGTTGAATAATAAAAATATAGTTTCTTATAACTTCCTAGGCTTTTATATTTCTTAGGGTACTGAAATTTAGATTTCATCTCATGAAACAGATTCGATTTGAAATATACTAATCACTAATTTTGAAGATAATTGCAATATGATTAGATATTTTGTCATATGTAATGTCAATTGTATCTCTAGGAAAGAAGGTTTAGTTAAAATTATGTTTAAAAAAATATCCATTTAAAAAAAAGAGGTTTATTGTCCAAACAGGGTCAAGCCCCAATTATAGGACAGCAATACATAATAGTTCAAGTTTGTGGTTGTGAGCAATATATAATAGTTACAATTTGTGATTGTTAACTATAGCTAGGATTAAGATCTACGACCCCGAAAACCTCCACATACCAATTTTGAATCGAATTGGACCATAATCACAAAACTTGTCCGCCATCTTGATTTTTTCGAATTTTGACAAAAAATTCACAATCTCCGTCCGCGAAAACCTCCACATACCAATTTTAAATCGAATCGTACAAAACTCGTTCGCCATCTTGGAGCCGCCATTTTGTTTTTTTCTCTAACAAAAATTTCATAATGAATTGTCACCGGTAATATGAACACCTGCCAAATTTTGTATGTCGCCATGTGCTCCAAAAATGGATTACAAATTTTGAACCGGAAAGAAGCCATCGTATTCATACGAGTCTGTCACTATGCCTTGTATGAATACGATGGTTTTTGTTTTCACCTTTTTATGCTCATTGTTATACACAAATTAAGAGATAATATAATCATAAAATATAGGTATGTGAAGGGTAGATGACGAAATTTGTCTTTTGTCCATTTGCCAAAAGAATTTGTTGATTTCGGATGATTTATTAAGAAACTCCGGAGTTTTGTTTTTTCCCTTATTCAATCAAATGTTTCAGCCCTTTCCAGATCAGTTTAGTATCTCCATTAACACAAGATCTCAATGTATCTTTTTTTTCATTGTTAACAGAAATATTCGGTTGGTTTCTAATTTGTTTCTAATAAATCCAATGATCATCATTCTTAGTTCTTTTAAACCTTTCGAAGGCTTTTTTTAATCATGGTGACCATTTGTTAAACTCTTTATATTCGTACTAATGATAAACTTCCGAAATGCATACACTTTGGACATAAAGTAAACCACATATATGTTGTTTTCGTGAAGATTGACTTGGAGCCCCCCCCCATTTGGATACGTAAAAGTTTCTCGGAAATAAAAAGCAAATCAATTTTCCCAAGTTATTCAGAAATTCGGAGACATACGCCGCACAGTGGGGTATTTGAGGTAAAAACCTGGCTAAAAGTGTAAAAGTTAAGAATAGCTCAACAATCGTAAATTTTGTCATTACTGACTAACTGGCGCGTGGATCACATCATTTCCAGGAGCATAAGTAACATCCAGGAGCTCCTAGCTTCAGTTAAAGAACTTTATTTTTACTTGCACATTACAGGTTTTTCAACTTCTGAAGATGGAAAAGGGATTAAGTAGACTAGCTTTGTACGTATTGGTTAAGTCTGCTGAAAAATTAAATGTTAGACAGCTCTTTGAAGAAGATAAGGGAGATCAGAGTTTAGAAAAATCAGAATCGAAAAGCTAATCTTCCGAAGTCACTCAAAAACTAAGATCCCTGTAGTGACTAAACTTTGGTAAATATTAAATAAAATATGAGTTTAGTTTTTTTTGTACCTTGGAATTCATCTTGAATTGACACTAGGACTACGTTTATCGAATACGTCAACATTTCTTAAACGTAGTTTTCATTGATAGTCCCTGGATTCGAAGATTTGTGAGTGACAGGAATCATCTGTTATTCTCATTGTCATTTTATTGTACATATATATGTATATATGAAGAAGGGGAGCATAAGAATGAAATGTAATTTTACAAAGATGAAGAATAAATGATTTTACATTGTTGTTCATCTTCTAATCTTTGTGTCCACTCGACGTGAGTTTCAAAGCCCCAAGAAATTGTTACGATTTTTTTTTGACACCTGAATAACATTGGAATTACTTGTACTCATGAATATCTCCAGTGAATTAGTATATTGTAACGAAAACAAGTACAGTACGCCCCTGCGTGTTTATCACAAGCCAGATGGTGTAACGGTCGGAAATTTACGATGACAAACATGGAATCATCTGGATGTTTTCACGAACTGCTCGAAGATTCTGGAAGACAAGAACGAGGATACACAGGGTGTAATCTAACCTAACTTCTTGCACACCCGTGAATGACGAGTGTATAATGCCATTTCATAACGAATTACAGTGGTTGAAAATCTGAAAGAAATAAAAATATGTTTTGTTCTTTGTAAAATTCGAGAAAATTTTGGATAGCGCCTCCCGCCCAATTTCAGGTGACCTGCTAAGAGGAAAACTTCCGAATGCAATAAACATTCAACTCGACATTTGAATGAGGTAGAATGTTGAACTGATTGTGTGGTAAATGTACACATTGCAGGATGCCTGAGATAGATATTCAATTTCAAAGTGAAGAAAACAAGTAACCTTGTAAAGTCAGAACTAGTTGACATCATACTCTGCTTTGAGGCACTTATCATAATTATCACAGTCACTTGTAAGAAACACACGACACAAACAGTGTTGAAAAGGGAAACATTGGCAGTATTGTTTTGAAATAGCTATTTGTGCAACCAGTTGGGAAAAGCGCTATTTTTCGTAATGAGCGAAAGAAAGCAAGTTACAACGAGTGTTTCCCAACGTGTTTCACACAATATTTTTTCTAATTTTGATAAAATGTGATCCTTTTTAATTCAAGTTAGAAATATAAGTATATATATTTTAATAACCTGAAGAACACGCTTTTAACGCACCAAAAATTAAAAAATAATTTCAATATTCAACGACGATGAATATTCATAAAAAAAAACAAACCATATCTCAATTTCAATGTGAAAAATAAAAGAAAATCGTCAGGCGTGGGGATTTGAACCCACACTTTTGAGATCCAGAGCTTAGTCTAGCACCTTAGAACGCTCGGCCAACTGGACGACATTAATTTTCCAACACATTACCATACTTTAACGTAAGTTAGAAAGTTTTTTATGTACTTTTGTACCTGCTACCTATAAAAGGGCCCCGCTTTCAAGCTAACAAGTACGCATACGTTCTCAACTACATATCACACTCATACTCAAAATTTCAGCTTTGCTAAAATGACGTAGGTTTGCCGGCTCTGTGATCATGGACTGTTTTAATTCATTTCGACAAAGCACCCGACGTTTTTGGCATAGTCGTTGAATATTAAAATTATTTTTCACTCATTAGGGCAGTGAAGAAGTACTTCAAGTATTTTAGCCTTAAAATTATAACAAATTATTCCTGTATTTTTTGCAACTGGTGGTGAAATTTACTTTTGATCACCAGTTGCGAAAAATTTTACTTTTCGCAACTGGTGATGAAAAGTAAAACATTTGATAACGTCAACGAGTTTTGAAAAGTGTCACTTTAAATGTCAAAATTAGAAAAAATAATATTACGACCAGAACATGTGAACTGAACACTGTTGCCAAGCAAGATTCTCGCATGCACTATTTGCAATGCTGTCTACGAAGGAAAGTTTGTTAGATTCGACTAGCGTTTCCTGATTGGCTGGTGAATGAAATATCTTAATTAACAACAGTTCGCGATGTCCACAAGAATTAATTTGAACATTTTTGTCTTTTACAAAATTTGCCATTCTAACGAAAAATAATTTATATTATATTAATATATCTAGTACGGAAACGGCCGCACAGTGATTGGCGACTCCAGAATCCAATCATAATTGAAATTTATTACTTCATTCAAAAATGGGACGAGTGGGGGCGTTGCTTGCTTTGGGGCGTTTGGATTATGATATAAATGTGTTTAGTTTTCCAGTGTCTTTATACATACTTTTTCAAGGTGAGTACTAACAGCGAGATTCATTGAATTCACTAATTAAAATATAGGTAGGTAGTTGGTAATTTTAGGAATACTTTGGAACCATTGTTTGATTTGAGTTTTGGTAAATTTTTTATACACTTTGATCCATCATAAGGTGAATACTCACTCCAATAACCTTATATGAGCTCAACAGCCATGCACATTTCTTATGCACAAATGAATTTAGATATGTCATAGTGAACGCATTGTGTCACAAAATTATACAACCAGATGAAGGAATACAACTAGCTATAAAACTTGTATAAATAAAGCTCACGTTGATTGAATAACAAGAAATATTCATGAAAATATACATGTGTTGCAATTTGCAAATATTCTCAAATGCCTCTTTATGAAATTTATATCTTATTAGCTAATACGTCTTCGCACGCAACGGTATTTCACCTATGTAGGATTGAAGTGGTGTGATAAAACTACCATGAATGTTACCCCTACACAAAATCTATCTACATGCCAAATTTGAGTCGATTCGTGGATTGGTTGTAGTGTGATGGGGTAACAAATACACAAACCATCTTTTAGATCTATTGTATTAGGCTATCTCATTTTTATTCTATTATAACTCAGGTTTTCTTGTTTGTTTCTCATGAACCAAACATTCGATTCATTAAAAATCTAGAATCATTATTTAGATGGAGAGAAACAAATAGCCACGAATATTTTTTTTAATAATATCTTTTTTGGGCATTTTTGTAGCTTATTCAATTAAACAACATTGATCCAATATTTCATCTCTTCTACAGACCAGACATGGCATTTGTTTGTTTTGAGGTATATTCTAACCTCTAATTTAATTTATCTGAAGTTCAAGTAAAGCTGATGGAACCAACAAACGAAATCATATTCAATCTTGTTCATTAATTTTCAGATGCAATTTCTGGGGAATACCCCACAACACTGAATGAGTACGAAATATAAACAAGAGATTGGCTTCGAATGCCAAGCAGAGAAAAGAACGGGAAGCATCGTTGGCGCCCTAAAATTGTATTAATATTTTTTAATATTAATGTTTTCTGCTGGGAATTATTTTGAATTTATTCCCAGAATTTTTATCAATTTTTTAAAGTAAATTTTGTCTAGTAATATATTATTTTTTTTCATACCCATCTTATTTTTACTGAAACCTCTATCGAAACCCACTATAGAATATCTCTCCAGAAAGCTGGGAAAGCAAGGTGAGCAGAACTTATTTTTTTATTACTGGAAAAAATTTTTTTAGAAAATTATAGGTTATTTAGGAGCGATTTGAGTGCTCTATTCTAAAATTTTGTGTCGCCTTTTTGAAAATATGTAATATGTTGACGTTTACATTTTTCCATTATCGCATTGTTCACATAACTTTTTATTTCAGTCATAATGAAATATCATCTTGAAATAGAGCACATACATGCTGGCGCTCAGTTATGATTAAAAATAATTTTCTATTCAAATATTTCAAGGTGATATTTCAATGTGTATGAAGTTATCTGAACATGTAAACTTTGATCAAAATTTCTGAATAGAGCATTCAGAAAGCTTTTGATTTTTCTAATAAAAAATATATCTGCTCACCTTGCTCTGCTAACTTTTTGTTAAGGTAGCAGAACATGTTCTATTAAAAAAACAAGTACAAAATTTAGGAGTAGATCACTTGAATAGCTCATAATTTTTCAATAATAAAAAAATCTGCTAGCTTTATGACATCTGTAGAATGTGAGTTCTACGAAATCCCTAGTGAGATGTATGTAATCTGATTCAAAATGTGATTCACTTTCAAGTAAAATTGAGCGTCCTTGTGAAACCTCGGATTGGTCTGACAGAAATTTGAGGTCTATTAGTCTTCTCATTGAATATCTTCATCGATCGACATGTGATTGCAATAGATACATCAAAATTAAAGGTGTATGTAACATTCTTGGGAAGCACAATATAACTCTCTCAGGGCTTCCCTGATTCAGAATATGACACATTCAAAGAGTCGAAAAGTACCTCTCGTTCAGAAATGGTGGATGGTTTTCCCAACTTCACATTGTGATTACAATTTTACCTCAATGTGATGTAAAATAGAGAGTCGCATTCAGGTAACTTCGAGTTCCATTTGTCATCAGCAATGTGAAGTAGAAAATGACCAATAGGGCCCGAAATAGAAGTTCTGGAGATATCAATATGAGTCGCAATTTGACTCACAGGTGTGATGTGAAACGTGGATGTGAGTTCCCCTAACATCTCTGAGATCAATTTGTGTTTACTGGGTTGGAAGACTACGAATGATGAAAATAGTTTTTGTAGCAGAGATAGAAGACGAGTTCACTCTTGGAATGGATCTGATAAGTGACTATGAATTTTCTTTCGATGGTAAGGAGAAACCCATGAAAACTGGATGGGAATAATTTATTTCAACGACAGCATTCTGTGAAATTGAGGATAGCCAAAATTATCAGGATACCTGGTTCATCTGATAGGTTCAACTAGAAGGAGAATCTGGGCGCTGCGTTGGCATAGTACAGCCACCTGAAGAATCCCTAGCAAATTATATTACTTACAAGAGCTCTAATGTATTTCCTGATGGAATGACAGTCCGGAAAGGAGACATCATAGGAGTATTCGAACCAGTTGAGTGGGTAGCAGACTGCAAAACAGAGGCACAGCTGATGACATACTGAGAACTATCGAGAAAACTTTAAATCATTGTCGCCGAAGGAATACGAAGCCGCCAAGAGATTAATTACCAAAGGAAGTGATGTATTATTTGTGAATTATAGGAAACTTAATGACGTCACGAAGAAGGACAGCTTCCCATTACTTCAAATCGACGACACACTGACCACATTAGCAGACTCGCAATGGTTTTCAACGCTGGACCTGAAGAGCGGATACTGAAAAGTAGACATACACGAAGGCGATAAGGAAAAGACTGCATCTACTGATGGTGGCGGAGTGTATCAGTTTACTGTACCTTTTGGTCTCTGTAATGCCGCGGCGACCTTCGAGAGTTTGATGGAGCTTATATTGCGTGGACTTACTTGGAAACTTGTCTAGTGTATCTGGATGATGTCATGGAACATCTGGCCAACCTACGTGATGTTTTTGGATGTTAAAGGGGAGGCAACCTTAAGCTAAATCTCCATAAGTGCTCCTTATTCCGGAAGCAAGTGGATTTCTTGGGCCACAAAGGAATTCAAACAAACGAATCGAAAATACAAACTATTCGAGACTAAAAGATAAGCATGAGGTGACAAGCTTTCTCGGCCTGTGTACCTATTACTGTGGGAGGAATTGCAGACATCGCAGCTCTCCTACATAAGTTGACGGAATATCGAGTCAGCTTCCATTGGTCTATCGAATGTGATGAAGCTTTCCGCAAGTTGAAGGCAGCGCGTTGCTCAAGTCCAGCCTTAGCGTCCCTACTCACAGCAAAAAGGTCTGTTCATACTGGACACAGATGCGAGCTATGAGGATGATGTCTAAGCCTGGAAATAAATACTATGTCACCAGGAAGGAACATCAGCGATAGTCAGGGCAGTAGATCACTTCCACAATGGAAGGGAGTTTCCCAGGACCCATCATGTAGTAGATGAAAAACCCAGGGCGGGACAAATTGCTAGATGGATAGATAAGCTAAAGGTCCATTTCAAAATAAAACATCGTCCAGGACAACTGCATAGTAATGCGGGTGCCTTATCTAGAAGAACGTGTCCAGAAGCCTGAAAGCATTATCAGCGTATTGAATGCCACGAAGGAATCGCCGATATCAGACGCACGAGACTGTTAACTGAAGACGAATGGACTACCGTACACCTGAGACAGGACCAGGAAATCGATCCAAACATTGGCGACTTCCTTCATTGGGAAGAGACGGAAGGGCAGATATTTCGATATTTATATGGGAGAGATATTTCGGACAGAGATCCCATCTTCAAGGCATTGTGGGCATAAAAGGGTTTTTTTCCTGGTTGTGGAAAATGGACTACTCAGCTGAGGAAGGTCGTCAACTTCCCAATTGGTTTCATCCAGGAAGAGGATAAGTGAAGTCTTGAAGGAAAATCAGGAGGACATATGGGAGTCAATATGACTTTGGATAAGATCAGGCAGAGGTTCTACTGGGTTCAATGTCGAGAGGATGTAGAAAGCAGGTGGAGAAGATGTCCAGAGTGCGCCACTAAAGGTCTCTAGAGAAAGTATAGAAATGAAATGACGAAGATAACGTAGGCGTATCATTCAAACGGATTGCCATCGATGTAGCTGGACCCTTTCCTGTGACGGACGATGGCAGAGAATTTAAGCGGTTCTGGGTCTCCCCACCACTATGACGTCACGTGTGACCTTGAATGGTTGCAGGTGTCAATGTGGTGTGTGTTTGACCTTGAGATTTGACTTTGAGATTTGTCATTGAGTTTTGACATTGGGTTTGGTCGACTTTGAGATTCGACTACAGTTGTGACCTTGAGTTTGACCTTGAGAGTCATAACATTAAGTATCGACTTTGAGATTTGACCTCGAGTTTTAATGTTGGGATTGTTTCGGCAACCTCAAGATTTGATCTCGATTTTTGTTTGATCTTGACTAAAGTTGTGGTGTAGGCATACATTTTCTGTGTAGTCATGACCTTCATGAATCCTTGCACTCTCCAAGCGAGGAGGGCGTTCATCCTGTGAGAGGTAGGGGGGAACTGCGAGTATTGATGAATGTGTTGATGTTCAAGCGCGCACTGACCTTCACACTTCCATCTACTGGAAATGGGGTGGGGATGTCTCTTATAAAAATGTGTGGAGTCGTTGATGAGAAATCAGATGTTAGATAATATCATCAGAGTGAATACAGAGTACGAGAAGTTTCTCAATTGAGTGAGTGTTTTTTTTATAAGGTCAAATAATCTATATTTTTCATACAGTCTTACTATGTCTTTTCTTCCAAAAGTTGTAGATTTGAAGAGAATCAATTCTTCAATAATTAAAAAGAGGGTGGGAGTTTTTGAACAAAGACCAATATCATCATTACCCATCAGGTAAAGCTTTCAACATACTTGGTATGACGATTTGTATAACCCGATATGGAGATCTTTTCTAATGACATTACGTGATGATAATGATACTTTATTCAAATCATGGTTGTCAAAAAGTATTTCGGATGAATTCAATGCGGACGATGTCAGTTGCATAAATGCTTCAGATTTCAAATATACAATAACATATTTGGGTCAGAGTCCACAAGTAGCAGGGAGTTTGAGAACTCGACCTCTAGTAGAATTCAACTACATTAAATGATAATATTGTTTATATGTTAATAGTTAGGATATAGTGATTTTATGTTGAATATAGATATTTCTCCATTAAAAAATAACATTCAGTGTAGAAGTACTATATTTGGAGCATCACATTTAATTTTTTTCATTTGGAAAACCAAGCCATTTTATATAAACTTCATTTTCTTTTCTCTTCAATATCTTTTCGATGAGGTATACATCAGGATTTCTTGTTTTCTGTAATTCTGGCTCATAAAAGGAACCTTGAATGGGATTCTTCTCCATATCTTCAAGAATGTAAGTCGGAGGATATGTACTGTTGACTTTTACAATTTTAAATAATTCCGTGGTGAAATTGGGTTCATAACCCTTGTCAAAGTGTTGCTTAAATTTGGAAATTCTCATTATATCATTCACTCGATATTTTTGGCTTGATTTTTTTAATTTTTTTTCTCTTATACTTCTTGGTAATTATTTTGAGCTTTGTAGTGGCTGTCACATCAA
The DNA here is from genome assembly GCA_018342105.1 of Gonioctena quinquepunctata. Lineage (NCBI taxonomy): Eukaryota > Metazoa > Arthropoda > Insecta > Coleoptera > Chrysomelidae > Gonioctena > Gonioctena quinquepunctata. Next base: position 41,276 of record JAFIRS010002111.1, on the reverse strand, counting down.
TCGGTCTCATACCTATTGTAGATGTACTTTATTGTTATATTTCTTCGTTATAATTGGAAGGATATCTAACCATTTGTGATTTCCGTTTACTGAAAACTCTTTGTAGATCCAGGTTTTTATCGTTCGAATTGCTCTCTGCTATGGCTGCCTTCCATAGTGCTAAATGTCGAATAATGTTTGATTTTTTCGCTCCATCAATGATGAAAAATGTCTATTGTAAAATTCTTTCCCGTGATCGCTTTGTATGTGTTTTGGAGAATACGTGCGTCTTTTAATATCATTTTCATAGCATTAGTTACTGCTATCCCAGTCTTTGCCTTGACTGGCTTTGTCCATAGATATTTGGAATAACAATCGATAACCACCAAAATATAACGTTAGCTTTATTAATTTTGGCATAAGGTTGAAATTCAGCGAGATCAATTTGCCATAAATCTCCTAGTCCTTTAACGACGGTAGATCTTCTCTGGAAGTTACGACGAGCCGGCTTGTGTAACTCATCAACAACTTGTCGTTTGACATTACTAGCCATACTGATGCTTCTGACAATAGCTGCATCAATCAATATATAATGCCTTCTTCGCGGAGCTCTTCTATTATCGATATTATCTCATTATCATGACCTGTGTGTCCAGACCTTTCGATCAATGAGCAATCGTAAACGATCCACTAATTCTTTAGGCTTATTCCAATATACATAGTTTGTTTTTTGATGTAAACACTTTCTGCAATTTCATTCGTTTCATCCCTTTACCACTACTTATATCATTGCCTGATTTCAATAGCGGTCTTATGATCCCTTGATATTTCTTAGATTTTCTATATTTTATTCCATTTTGCACCTGATTCTTCTTGTACAATGCTTTTGTTAGATCCAGTATTTCAACATAAGTTTGTTGTATTCTCCCATCATCTACAGCAGGAGGTTCCTTGAGGAATATCAAGTTATATAAATCTGAACTGCCAGGAAATTGACGTACTTGTATTGCCCCATCCCAAAAGGAAATGTTGCCACCACCAAAGCGTACTTCTAGATTTCCCATGATTAATTTTTTTGTTGAAGGTTCTACTCGTATACCATAATTTGTATCATATGCATTGTGTCCTCTCAAAGATTTTTCACGTGTTCCCCAATTTCTTAATATTATCAACACTGGACGATTCCAAATTTGTTGAACCCATTGACGATGAAGAGGTGTTTCGAATAATGTAGTTGCTGCCATTCTTCCATCTTTGATGGTTTCATTCTCAATGTCTGACAATGATACATCACTACTGAAAGAATGTCGTTTTCCAATTGGAGTGCTCATTGGGATGGAGCGGTTTATGAAAGATGTAGGTGGTTTCACAGTAGCTGCAGAAGAAAGTACATTGAGTGGTTTTGTTATAGGATCATACAATTTTTCAAGTGCTATCTTGTCCTCCATATTTCCACTTTTGATAGACAAGAATTTTTGTCGTACAGCCTCCGTCGCTTCAACTAGTTGACGTTTCGTAACCATTTCAGCTTCTGCACATTCATCTCTCGAAATGTTCATTATTTCCAATTCTTGACACACCACCACTTATATTGAAGTGATCTCACTGAAGTTCAATGAACGTTTGAGTATTTTTAAATTGAGATATCAAGGATATATGAAACTATCAAATCCTTTGCGATATCGTCCATCACATACTTTTCGATCTTTATCAATGACAAGGAATCCATATTGATCATCCCAGCAATTCACACACATCATTTGAAATTCTTTGAATGTGACATCGGGCGAGACGTGATCAGAGAAAATATGATGTAAGTTCATCTCGTCTTGTTTGAATATGACGATGAAGTTGGTATTGTCACGCACTAGCTGTTTGGGGACTCGTGAATAGGTCATGTGCTAGATAGAAGCAATCAACATCTTTATAGGCGTCCCATACAAAAATATGATCGGATAATATCCTGCTTTTCATAATCACATCATCAAAATGAACACTGAATTTGGTTTTGGCATCAGAGGGTTGCACAATGTCTGCATTATTACTGAATGTGAAGAAACCCAATCCTTTTATTGGTGCTAACACATTGCGCAAGTATTCATATTTCGGTTGATTCAACGACTTTGAATAGAGATAAACGTTTGCAAATCGCAATCCTTGTGGATGTGTCAGTAGAGATATCATGGCATTTGTCTTTCCACAATTTGACGGACCGATGATTAATGAGCGAACAGATGATGGAAGTAGTGGGCCATGTCTCAATGAGTTCGCTCCATTTAATCCAGTCCCGATTTTCGCATCCAAATTATCTACTGCAAACTCTTCTTTTTGCTTGACAATGCGCATTGTTTGACGGTTCGACACTTATTAACTTATTAGTGCAAGATGTGTGAGATATGTTTCATTTAAATGTCTACCACCACACGGAGCAGACGTAAAACAACAGATCGAATAATAAAAAGGTCGAGGTTTGTGAATTCTTTAATAAATAAATTGCCGTTTGAATTGCTTTTTACCTGGAGGATATCAATATTGTGGACCCGGAACTAAATTACAAAACGATTGGCACGCAACGATCAGGCATCAATAAATTAGATAGGGCCTGTAAAACACACGACATTCAATACTCGGAGAATCTCGACGATATTGAAGCTAGACAAAAAGCAGACAAACAACTTGAATACAGTGCTTGGGATAGGGTCAAATCGAAGGACGCAAGCATTCGTGAGAGAGCAGCCGCTCTACTCGTCACCAACATAATGAAGGCGAAAAGGCGTTTCGGTATGGGTTGTGATGTGAACAATGTCAAACAACGAAGGAGAAAAAATAAAGCATTGAAGAAAATGGGCGAAATAAAATCAGAAAAGTAGCATTCGGGCAGGAATTGTACGAAAAGTTCGGGATGAATTACATAAAGCTGGAGGTAATCAATTCGTGACAAACAATAGAAAGATGGCCACAACAATGGCATTGAAAGCAGCACGTAAATATTTGAAGGCAGCAGGCGGAAAGAAAAAAATTCGCACACCTCGCATAATACCTATTCCTAAAGTTGGTGGAATTTTACCATTGATACCAATTTTTGCCGGATTATCTGCATTGGGTAGTTTGGCTGGTGCTGCTGCAGGTATAAGCAGAGCTATAAATTCGGCAAGTGCGAGCAGAAATGATCTGAAAGAGGTAAAACATCATAACAGAAAGATGGAGGCGATAGCTTTAGGAAAAAGGGTAGTGGTTTATTCTTGAAACCATATCGCAAAGGGCCTCGGTATCTATCTCAAACCCTATACATCAAAAACTAATTGATGCCCTACCTCTTAAACCTCTCACAGATATAGATCTTACATATTATGCCACACAATTGAAAATTCCACACTTTCGTGGTGTGTTCATGCGTGATAATTTGCCAACCTCAGGACCACGTAATCATGGAAACAGCCATCATCAATTTGGATGGATTCAGCGGTCGAGGAACACATTGGGTGGCATACAGGAAAAGTGGAAGAGTTGCAACATATTTCGACATGTTTGGAGTTTTACCCCACCAGTGGAGTTGGTCCATTACTTCCGGAAAGGTACGCATGCAGTCGAAAAAATTATGTATAATTATGAACGTGAGCAGAAATACAATACAGTTGTGTGTGGACACTTATGCTTGAAGTTTCTCTCTCTTCCAATCACCCGAAAAAGCTAAAATGGATTTCACGCCAGAAATGGATCGAGAGGCTATTAAGAGAATGGGGCATTCCCTCATCGCATATTCAAGATTACGCAGCTTGAAAAAAATGAGTAAAGGTCAACTTGCGGATATGCCCAAAGAGGTCATGATTACTTGTGCAGCTAATGAAATTGCATCGGTTTGGAAATACTTCCCAAACACCTTCAGGAAGGATATTGATATTTTAAAATATAAATATTGCTATGAACATCATATGGACAATGCAAGTGTTGGAACATCAAATTCCAGTGATGTGAATGATGGACCCATACCTCGAAAACTATTTTGTTGTTATTGCACCATCGATGATTGTAATATTGGCGCCAATAACAATCAAGTTGAATTTGGGGCACACAATGCCGCCGAGGAAACGGGAAAAATTTTTTCACATGTGTTGTGAACAACAATAAAATGATTTGTTTATATATGAATGCAATCAGTCATGTCACGAAAGTTCGAGCTACAAGCTGTTGGAACCGTGTCTTGAGGGGCAGACTCTTTCCCACCCCTTGAGCTGGATAAGAATAGCCGTTTTGGATTGGGGCTTTTGGGATTCTATGGATGCAACACAATCCACAACATCACGGAAAAAAACAACTTGATCATTTGCCATCCCCTTTAGGGAAACTACACTCCCGTATGATACATAGGATAGAAATTCAAGTGGCGCATATGAGATAGAAGAAATAAATGCTGTTATCCACGAGAACTTGAATTCCATGTATTTCTGGCGCGAAACATATTTACACCACATTGGATGATTGTTCAGCCTCCGAGCAAACAATAATACATTCAAATGTATGATGAATCAAAGTATGTGGTGAACCTGAAACATAAAAACTCAATAGCATCCCTGTTGGGTTCGAGAAGAAAAATTCAGTGCAAACCCGCATGCATGAATCTACATCTCCTGTGAATATTGTACCGTGAGACTCATTCGATTGGATTGCAATATCATTTCAGGATCATACATAAATGACAAAAGAGAATCATATTTTTTTTTTCATTTGACGTTGATGTTGAGCGGGTTATAATATAACAAAAGAGCCAAACAACATTATTTATATGCCCATCAGTCCGGAAGGACGTCAGTTCATCGACAACATTACTCTGCGCATATTGGATCATCGAAATAATCTCATTGATTTCGGTAGTGTGGAAAAATAGTTGTCATATTGGAATTAAGAAATTACAATAACAATGTAATGGGTTTTGCTACAACAAACGACAAAACAGTGAATACGAAATATTTTCACCAAACAAAGATCGTCATTCATCAAATATCGTCAAAAGAAAAGCTTTGCCAGGAAGAAGGTCATTCCACAAGTGTATGCTGAACAAACAAAGACATACATTGTCCAAAAGATCTTAATTTTCTAAAATCGATTGGACCCCGAATTCGACAATAAAATGGTACTCAAACAAACGGTGACAAGTTGAATATTTTCAATGAACCAGTGGTCGATCATTCTCTCATAAGTCTGCACGAGCATACCTATAAGCCGTATGGATCACCATTGTTCAAGAATTCAGATGAAACGAATTGCAATCAACAATCAAGATGTAATACTGGACATTGCCGACAGTTTCATTTACATTGAGGGAAAATTCATTCCAAAGTGAACAAAGTATGCTATTTTTTCCAACAATGCTTTGGCATTCTCTTCGATGAGACCCGCTATGAAATGGTGGTGAGCAAGTTGCCGTTGTTCGAAAACCAGGCATAACATCCACAATGAAGAATATGGTTTCATTTGGTCAATCACACTCTCACATGCTTTTGACAACTGGATGGGGACTTTCCGACACAAAACAACACATCATTGATGCACCCAGTCATTTATTCAGTGGAAAACTTCCTCTCAAATATTTGATGGGTTTTGCCGAGGATTATAAGAAGAGCATTCTTAATGCAAAACAAGAACTGATTTTGATTATAGCTCGTTCATTCAAAATTCATATATTGGAACGTTGATGCCTCTTTGGAAATTACAAAGATTGAATGGAACATAAAACATGTTGTGCCCGATGACAAGCAGAAGCTCAAATTATTCAGTAGAATAAATAAGAGTGGTCTGAATTCAAAAATCAAGTTGGCTTATCGTATGGGGATCTTTATGAATTACCCTCATTGTGTAGCACATCTTCGTACATATGGGCAATAAAAACAACCGACACTTTGTAAACACCCTCACTTCATAATTATTGGTTTTCAAAGTACCACTGAAAGCAAAAACAGAGCACTGGATGTGACAAAATTCATAAATGCTGACATTAATAACATCCGAGTGTATTTGAACTCTGAAGTCTACCCATATGAGCGTTGGAACCTGGACTTTGATAAAAACTATTCTCTTCAGCTTACTATGCATATGGGGGACTTTCAACGTAGTTATTATGACAAAGATATAGGTGAACCTCTTATGGACCTTGAAGCATTTCAACAAGAATCCCTGTTCATCATTGATTGTTTACATCAACCGAATGCTACAAAATCATCTACAGTGGATATCAAGCTGGAGTTCGAAACAAGAAAAAATAAATTTCCAGCCAACACCAAAGTCTATGCACTCATTATACACGATACCTTCTTGACTTACAATGCATTGGATGGCTCTGTTCGTAATTCACTTTGAAATGTTCAATATTTTATTTTTGTACTATATCTGAATATTTTTAAGTATATCAATAATGTTTATGTGTAATGGAAAAATAAATAAACAAGATTTTGTAAATATATGTTTTATTTCATATCAAATATCTACATGATCATATTCATCATCATATTCATCATATAGTTGATATTTCTCGATGATGTCATCAGGTAGGAATGGTAAAAGGGTGTGGAGAAATCCTTCCAGATCCAATTTGATCATTTCTTCACAGAATTGTTGCAAGTTTAAGGCTCCCTGGCTGAATTCCTCACAAAGTATTGTACCCTTGACGTACTTCTCGGATAAATGTGCACATCTTTGGATTTCATCTTCATCGGAGCAAACATTCAAATCATAGACTGTAGCATGGAGGACATCTTGACTTAAAGCATTCAAGTAGGAGTTCAATCTATCGATGGCTGTATTGATGTCCATGGCTTCTGTACAACATTGACTCGAGTAATGCATCCACATATTGAAAACTGAAACGAAAAAAAATTGTTAATATATTCCATTGACATTCAAATAATTTTACTTACATGAGAAAAATGTGATGCTCCAAATATAGTACTTCTACACTGAATTTATTTTTTTTTAATGGAGAAATATCTATATTCAACATAAAATCACTATATCCTAACTATTAACATATAAACAATATTATCATTTAATGTAGTTGAATTCTACTAGAGGTCGAGTTCTCAAACTCCCTGCTACTTGTGGACTCTGACCCAAATATGTTATTGTATATTTGAAATCTGAAGCATTTATGCAACTGACATCGTCCGCATTGAATTCATCCGAAATACTTTTTGACAACCATGATTTGAATAAAGTATCATTATCATCAAAGCTCCACCCTCTTTTTCAATTATTGAAGAATTGGATTCTCTTCAAATCTACAACTTTTTGGAAGAAAAAGACATAGTAAGACTGTATGAAAAATATAGATTATTTCACCTTATAAAAATACACTCACTGAATTGAAAACTTCTCGTACTCTGTATTCACTCTGATGATATTATCTAACATCTGATTTCTCATCAACGACTCCACACATTTTATAAGAGACATCCCCTCCATTTCCAGTAGTGGAAGTGTGAAGGTCAGTGCGCGCTTGAACATCAACACATTCATCAATACTCGCAGTTCACTCCTATCTCTCACAGGATGAACGCCCTCCTCGCTTGGAGAGTGCAAGGATTCATGAAGGTCATGACTGCACAGAATATGTATGCCTACACCACAACATTAGTCAAGGTCAAACAAACATCGAGATCAAATCTTGAGGTTGCCGAAACAAATCCAACATCAAAACTCAAGGTCAAATCTCAAAGTCAAAACTTAATGTTATGAATCTCAAGGTCATATTCAAGGTCAAGTCGAATCTCAAAGTCGACCAAACCCAATATCAAAACTCAATGACAAATCTCAAAGTCAAATCTCAAGGTCAAACACACACACACTGCACACCTGCAACTATTCAAGGTCACACGTGACGTCATAGTGGTGGGGGGAGACCCAAAACCCGGCTTAAATCTCCTACTTACAATATATCAACTCAGCTGATATGTGCTTGCATTTCCCATTATATTCTGCTTTGCAAGAACAATGAGAATGTATCAATCAAGGCTCTTCCATCTTGAAGTTCCATCTATTTGATGTGGTTCTGAGGAAAGAGCACTAGTCTGAAGGCAAAGGGCATACATTTTGATATTGTCATGATCAGAGTTCATCCTCCCACATAAAATTATATATCTTGCGTTAAGAACTGCTTCTTTCTCGGTGATACATCGGGAATCGTTCGAAGTTTTCAGGTGATCGAAGAAATCCTTTGAACCAAGTTTCATTTTGAAAATAAATAATAGTTTGAAAAAACTAAAGAACACGCTTTTATAGAAAACCAGACTAAAAAAATAGAAAATAAGAAAAAAAATTATTTCATTTGGAAAAAAGCGTGGGGTGCATGGTATCGCCTTGGTGTGTAATGTACTATATAATTATTGATACCATGCACCCCACGCTTTTTTTTAAATAAAATAATTTTTTCTCTTATTTTCTATTTTTTTAGTCTGATTTTCTATAAAAGCGTGTTTTATCTTCAAACTATTATTATTCCTATTACTTAGTGTGGTTTATTTATAAAGCTTTTTTTATTTTTTTTTAAACTATTATTTTTATTATTTTTTTTCAATTAAAAAATGGAATGATCTTATCAAATTAGGTAATCATAATCTCCGACCCCAAAAACCCCCACATACCAATTTTGAATAGAATCAGACCAAAATCACAAAACTCGGCCGCCATTTTAAAGCCGCCATATTGAATTTTCCAATTTTCACAAAAGAAATCAAAATATTCGACCCCAAAAACCCCTACATACCAATTTTGAATAGAATCAGACTATAATCACAGAACTCGAGCCGCCATTTTGAAGCCGCCATCTTGAATTTTTCAATTTTGATAAAAATCATAATATTCGACCCCAAAACCTCCACATACCAATTTTGAATAGAATCAGTCCATAATCACAAAACTGGCGCCATTTTAAAACCGCCATCTTGAATTTTTCAATTTTTTCACAAGAAACTCATAATATTCGACCCCAAAACCCCACATACCAATTTTGTATAGAATCAGACCATAATCACAAAACTCAGCCGCCATTTTGAAGCCCATCTTGAATTTTCCAATTTTTACAAAAAATTATAAAATCCGACCTCAAAAAACCCCACATACCAATTTTGAATAGAATTAGACCATAATTACGAAACTCGGCCGCCATCTTAAATTTCACAATTTTTACAAAGGAATCATGATATTCGACCCCGAAAACCCCCACATACCAATTTTGAATAGAATCAGACCATGATCACGAATCTCGGCCGCCATTTTAAAGCCGCCATCTTGAATTTATCAATTTTTACAGAAGAATCATAATTTTCGACCCCAAAAACACCCACATACCAATTTTGAATAGAATCAGACCATAATCACAAAATTCGTCTACCATTTTGGAGCCGCCATCTCGAATTTTCCAATTTTGACAAAAGAATCATGATTTCCTACCACAAAAACCCTCAGATACCAAATTTTGAAGCGAGTCGGACCATAATCACAAAACTCGGCCGCCATTTTGAAGCCGCTATCTCAAATTTTCCAATTTTCACAAAAGAATCATAAAATTCGACCCCAAAAACTCACACATACCAATTTTGAATAGAATCAGACCATAATCACAAAACTCGTCCCCCATTTTGGAGCCGCCATCTTGAATTTTTCAATTCTGACAGAAGAATCATGATTCGACCCAAAAACTATACCAATTTTGAAGAATCGACATAATACAAAACTCGTCCCATTTGGAGCCGCCATTTTGTTTTTTCTTCACACAAAAATTTCTTGATGCATTGTCACCGGAATTATGTACACCTGCCAAATTTCAAATCATTCGGACGTCTGAAAGTGGGTCAAAATCGCGCCCAAAGGAGTCGGTTACAAACAAACAAACAAACAAACAAACAAACAAACAAACAAACAAACAAACAAACATACAAGTGAGGCTAATATAAAGCGTGTAATAACCTCAAACTTTAACAAACAACAAGCATTGAAAACTAATCGGAGATAAAATACTCCAAATCACTTTGCCAAAACGTTCTTTCAAGTCTTCCAATTGTAACACAATCACTTTTCACTGGAAGAAATAGCTAGTTTCAACAAATAGTTCAGAAAATAGATGGAGCGGTAACCAGAACTCCATATAAACCCGTGCAATCCCGAAATAGTATATTCCATTAGGAGTCGAGAAAATAGGCTTTTTCCGTACGTGCGCGACAAGTTCCCGTGGGAGGCGCAGTCGAACACGGGAAGTCATTTTCGATAACTCTAGTTGATAAAGTCGAAGGTGCTACTATATTAGTAAAAGTATTCAGTTTCTGATTTCTCCCCACTGCATTGTATTCTGATGTTGGCGTTGTTTTTACTGTTCTTGAATGGCTAAACAATTTACGAGAAACTTCAATCTTTCTGCTTACCGATTCTTCGATGTAGCCTTCAGCCACAGTCGAGGAACGCCAACCTCCACGCCTTTTTAAAGTGAGCAAATATCTTCCGCCCCCGACTGATATGGATGCTGAAGATCGTCTCAAGCCGTATCCAGTGTAATCTTCCGGATTTTCTAGGTTCAGATATTCAGCAATCTGCTTTGTTGTACCACTGATTGTATGACACCCTGCATGTTGAGCAAAACATCTACCATTACGATACGCAATAACTAATCTTTTACTATTCATGTGTGTAGGTCTTAGATTAATATATTTACGATGAAAAGTGCATGGATCAAAGGGACATCCTTCCTTTGTAATTGTGAAACTTCATGATTTGTTGTGATTTTTGCCATCTCGAAGGAATACTATCTTCCACGTCTTCCAAAGTCAGAAGAATCAAGTCATCTCTTCGGCAGGCACCGAATACGCCAAATATTGAAATTACTTTACTTAATAACCACTTCTCGTCTGGTACTTCAAGTATGAATTTGGCGATTTGGTCAGCAGTTAATACTTTGGACTTTTTCGGTGTGTAACCAACACTTTCTCGTTTGAGAAATGCAGTAGTGTTTGGTAAATTATTACCATTTACATTTTCTTCTACTGCCAGACAACTCTTTAACATTGAAAATTGACTCCATAAAGTTGAAGCTTTCATGGATTTGCTTTTTTCTGACTAATAAACGAGAAGAATATCATCACTTTCTATTGTTGGCACCAGTTGCAAAATAGACGATACTGGTTTTCATATCTCTCACGTGACTTTTTGGGTAGTAATTCTGCACTTACTTTTGCTGCTTCACGTGATATTTCTTCCTCTGGTGTGATCATTTTGAAATATTTCCACTGAAAGAATCCAAATATAGTCACAAAACAAGCGTTATTTACCCCGTTGCTAAGGAAATATACAAACAATTTGCGATTTCTAGAGAACTGTCAATGACATATTATTTTATTTTGACATGTAAGTAGGCAGCTAATGACACTAGCGCACCGTAAAATTTTCCGTGCGGGCCCACGGAAAAGCCCACTTTCGTGCGCTAAATAAGCATGTAAATATAATGTTTTCAGAGAGGTATAATGAATACACTTATCCGTGATTCTCAGTTCCTCGTCTTCCTATAGTTGGCGCTCAGATCTTATTTTCTATCGCCAATAGACAATATCTCAGTTCGCGGATGACGGATAACAGCGAGTGGCGGTTGATCGATGTTCTTCTGTATGGTAGAACCAGAAATCTAAGAAGGTCGTTAATCACCAACCACTTAAAAAGAATGGAACTGGTATCCCGTGTTGCAAAGAGACTTCAAGGAAGTCTCTTTTACAAAACATTTAAATTTAAATAACTCACTAGTAGCAGAAAAATCATATGGAATCAGAATATGGAGAACAGTAGTGTATTTCGTTTTAAGTTATCAGCAGGCGGTTTGGGTTCTACGCAGAGTTGTACCTGCTCTAGCCATTAAATTTTGTTTTATAGAAAAATCGCTTGAATATAATTGAGAATTTTTATTTATATATAATATATGATTATGAATATATTTATATAAATATATATATATATATATATATATATATATATATATATATATATATATACAGTGACCGGCAGAAAGTACGCATCATATAGGGAAATTTTTTAAAATAATATTTTGACAAATGTCGATACATGACATCGCTTCTGCATCAAAAGAAACCTCGAAGATGTTGTACAGTGCCGTTCGTCTTTTCTTGTTTGGCGGGAAATTCAAAATTTTTTAAAATTATGTCTCAAAACACACTTATTTGAGAAAATATTGAAAATGTTATTTGGAAAAGTTGTTGAGAACGACATTTTATAGCTATGTACGAGTTTGGTAAACAATCTGAGATGAAAAATAAAAATCAACTTTTTCCATTAAAAAAATTTCAATCTGGAAAAATACATTTCTGACAAAAGAAACTCATTAGTAAAGCCAGGAGTAATATTTTGAATAATATTTTGAGAAGATTCACCAGCTACTTCTATTTTATTCGAAGAAAATTTTAAAGCAGCTGCTTCATAAGAGGTCACAGAAATATCTTCAGGACATACTGTTTATTATTGACAAAGAACCATCTTCATTGATAATGAACAGTATCGGGATTATAATGTCCTGGGGATATTTCAGTGACCTCTTATAAGCCAACTGAATACACAAATCCATAGATTTCAATTTTTTTTCCCAATAAAATAGAAGAAGCTCTGAATATTTACAAAATATCATTTAAAATATCACTGTTGGCCTTACTAATGAGTTTCTTTTATCTAAATTATTTTCCAAATTAAATTTTATTATAAAAATTTATTTTATTTTTTATCCAATTCATTCAAAACTTGTACATAGCTATTAAATAACGTTCTGAACAACTTTTCAAATAACTTTCGATATTTACAACTAAGTGTGTTTTGAATATAATTTAATTTTCAAATTTTCCTCCAAACACGAAAAACGAACGGCACTACAACGTCTTTAGGGTTGCTTTTATGCGAAGCGATTGCACATATCGATATTCGTCAAAATTTATTGATAAAAGAATTTCCCCATATGATGCGTACTTTCTCCGATCACTGTATATATATATATATATATGCATATATATATATATAAAATTATATTATATTATATAATAATATATGATATAGCTAATTAATGTAAAATGTCAAACTTTATACTTTATAAAAGTTCGGTTTCTCGATAAAGGTATTTATAAACAAAATTACTCCCGAAGATCAGTTCAACTGTCATCATCCAAATCGATAATAAACTTTTCTTTGGGAATTTTTATATATCCATATATGGATTTTCCACCTTTGTAATAGGAAACATACTTGGCCCAGCTGCTATCAGGAGTTTTGCAGTTTCTGTTTGAATATGAGCTACCACAGTTGAACTTAAGGTTGGAGAAGTATTATTTCTTCGAACTGCTGACTTAAGCTGATGCCATATATATTCAATTGGGTTAAACATACAGTGATAAGGAGGAAGTCCCAAGCTTTCAGCCAATGAATATCGAAAATATTTCTTTTTTATCGAATAACTGCGTAAAACTTCTAGTAACTGTTTCTTGTGTACTTCTCATAGTACATATCATTATTTAACATATATTCTTGTATAGTGGCTTTGGTGCCATTTGAACATGGTGCTTCATCTAGTCTTCGACATGACAATAATACTGTTGGGTGGAATATTTGGTATGAGTTTATTTTGGAACCAGTCTTCAAATAATTCCGCTGTAGTATCATCATGATAATCGACTGAAGAGTCCTTGATATTCTTTGCCGATAAAGACAACGCATTTGGTATAAAACCATTTTCGGTTCCTGCGTGAATTATCGTTATGCGTTTTCCTTTATTAGACGGCGCATTAGTTTGGCACAAGTCAGATGAGTCTACCTAACTTTTGTTTGAAATATTGTGTGTATCGAACCAAGTTTCATCGAAATACCCTACTGTTCTACCATATTCTCTAAATTCGTTTATTGCCAATAAATATTCAAATTTCCATTTCTTAAGGCGCACAGAATCTAACTAGTGAGTTAGTTAAAGTTAAATCCGTTTTGTAAAAGAGACTTCCTCAAAGTCTCTTTGCAACACTGGATACCAGTTTCATTCTTTTTAAGCCGTTGCATTAAAATATCTAATGTAGGCACAATTTGCCCTTCATACAAGGCATATATTGTTTTTCGAATTATATCTACATCACAGCCATCTAGTTTCCTTGAACCGCCAGATAATTTTCGTTTCTTTCTTCTTAAAATAGGGTTACTTACCATGAAATACCGTGTTTTTGTTAAAGAAGCACTTCCTTGCACAGCTTGATCCTTGGACATTCCACGTTCCAGAAGGGAAGTATAAACATTCAATATAATTTGTTTCTCATGAGGGTGTAACATTCGTCGACTAGTGGTACTACGACCACCAGTTGAAGTACTAGCTTCAGGATGAGCTCATGGACGCCACATTTTTCAGACACAAAAATCGAATAGACACTTTAAAATAGACACAACTGACACACGGAATATCAGGTAGGTGATGACTAAATGTTGTTTAACTTTCCCCTTTTATTTCTGAGATTGGAAAGCGGTCAGTTCTCAAAACAGTCTTGTTTTTCAAATCTGGTAGGTAATTTATTTTGTAACCGTAAATAGACCATTATCGCTATAATCTCGTTAATAGCCCATTAGTAAATAAATTTTATTATTAATAATAATAATAATAATAATGTGTTTTATTTAGTTTGAGCAATACAATAATTATATAGGGCAATATAGATAAAAGAGTAAACTTAACTAAACGAAACGATGGGTTACAGTAAACTTACAGCTAAGTATATATAGGTACATATAATTTGATCAGTGCACCCTTTAAGACCGTCAAGGTTGAGCATGGGGTACACTGACCAGTATTGAGATTTTATATATATATATATATACATATATATGTATATTTTACTTTTTTTCATTTTATTTTTTTTAATGTTTTAGGCATCAAGAGTTCTTATATATCCTTTGAAGACGGTTTTTAAGAATGATGGTGAGTTTAATCTTCTCATATAGGTTTTATACATTTCTGGAAGAAAATTAAATAAATGAGGTGCTATAAATTGAAAATGTCTAGTTCCTATAGACTTTTTAGCTGGGTTTGTTTGTACAAAATCTTCGGACTTATTTCTGGCTTGGTAATGATGATCAAGTGTTTGCAAGTTAGAACGATTTTTGAATAGGTAAATTACCAAACTAAAAATATACAGTTGCCTCAAATTCATAACATTTGCTTCTTTAAACAGTAGATCTGTGCTGTATTTCATATCTTTAAAATGAATAGCTTTTAAGATTTTTTTTGGAGTATTTCCACCTGTTTTAAATGACTAGGCATGGTTGCTCCCCAGCTGACAATACCGTATCTTAGACGAGATTCAACAAGTGCGTAGTATACTGTTTTAAGATTTGGTAAATAGAGTGTTTTTCTCAGTTGTTTAAGTTTATATATTATATTATTTACTCACATTGAAACACATCCTTACCAAGGGTTCTGAATCAACCTTACGAGATTTTTTATTATCTAATAAACTATTTCATGATATATTTTAATCCGGATCTGGGAATTTTTGAAGAGACACACACTTTTATTGCTTATCAATATTTCGAGCAATATGTAATAATGAGGGTCGTCGGCTAATATTGATTTACGACCTTCTTAGATTTCTGGTTCTACTTCACTTGAATGTTTACCGCGAGTATGTGGATATAAGACCAGGACACATGAATAACATCCGATTTTTCTTTAAGTACCAAAACGGAAAAAGATGTAAGTAGACAGGTAGCAGGAATAAACCAATTTAGGAAAATGCCTTATTTGCCAAATCGTACCGAATATAAACGGGTACGTAAAAAAAGGGAAGTGGTCCATATTACTGAGTTTAGTGGATAGAAAAATGGAATTAAGGGGGGAGGGACTCGACGAAAACAGTTTATATGTGGTTTACTTTATTTGTATGCATTTCGGAAATTTATACTTCCATCATCAATACGAATACAAAGAGTTTAACGAATGGTCACCATAAATAAAATAATAAACAAATGGACTGATGACAAATTTCTTCATCTACACTTTACATATATGTTATTATTATATTTTCTCTTGATTTGTGTATAATAATGAAAATGTGAGAACAAATCTATCGTATTCATATGAGTCTTTCACTATGCCTCGTATGAATACGATGACTTTTGTTTTCACCTTTCTATTCCTAACATATATATAAAGTGTAGATGACGAAATTTGTCCTTTGTCCATTTATTATTTTATTCATGGTGACCATTTTTTAAACTATTTGTATTCGTGATGCAAATGATGGAAGTATAATCTTCCGAAATGAATTCTCTTTGGAAATAAAGTAAACTACGAATATATTGTTTTTGAAAAGATTGACTTGGATACGTAAAAGATTCTTGCAAATAAAAAGCAAATACATTTTCTCAAGTTATTCAGTAATTCACTAATTCGGAGACATACGCCGCACAGTGGAGTATTTGAGGCAAAAAAGTGTCAAAAGTGTTAAAGTTAAAAATTGCCCAACAATTGTAGAAAGTGCCTTTTATCATTACTGACTAACAGGTGCAAGGATCACATCATTTCCAGGAGCATAAGTAACATCCAGGAGTTCCTAGCCTCATGATATAAGACGTACAGGGTGTGTCTTTTGAAAAACCCACACCTGTCCACCTTTTGTTATAACATACTGAGTGTTATCAGTCTATTGACCAATAACGGAACAATTTCCCAGAGCGGCTTGAGATCTTGTTTCTCCCAGTATGTAATGAAGCGAGGGAACTTAATTTGACAGTACAAAGACCAATCTCAAATCGTTTCGAAATAATAATACAATTAGGACTTGTAATAATATATATATATATATATATATGTATTTTCTAAAATATAAAAACAACTATTGATTCACCTGGTATAATTTACTGAGAAAATGTATTGAAAGTCAAGATGAGATTGAATAAACAATAATTAAAAATGAGAAACAATATGAGCTGACAATTAAAATAACTGTTCTTCAGTTATTTTAAACAATTGATAATAATTTTACTTTTGTTGAATCAATAATTTCTTCTACTATGAAATCAATAATGAAATATTTTCTTATTACACTATACATATATACCTTGCCAAATAAACAGTTTGATTTCTTACCCTCCACTGAAGTAATACACAATAGTTTAATTAAGACTTAATTATTCCGTTTTATTTCCGAATAATATTACGCGTTCACTTGTTGCAATATGATTATTTAGCTTCTTGATAAATATTAATTCCTTTCATTTAGTTATTACTGAGATGATTTCTGATGAATTACACTTTCACAATGATTCTGCATATGGTTGATTAATTTGCTACTTCAGATAAACTCTACGGAGTCTACGCTTATTTCGCGTAGGAAGATGAGACTTCATCTTCGCCAATTGAAATTAAACTTTACTTCTAGTCGCTTCATAATGAAGCCGAACTAGCTTTGTACTGACTGACTAGATCGACGACTGGATTCTGAATGAAGAGAAGAGAGAGAGTTCTATGGAGAATCTTATATATATAGTGTTGGTATTCAAACAATGCCGCCCTAGAACAATAAAATTATATTTAATGAGTCGGTGAGTACCCCGTTTGAGTTGACACGCCGCCATGATATATCACCAAGCCTATTATCGCTTCAAAAGACCGCGGGTCATTCATCTGTCCCGGCGTACTATTAGTTATGAATGTCTGAAAATATGGTTGGAATTTCGATTGAGGTGCCGACACAAATGATAGAGGAAGTATCGACTTTATGAGTTGTCATATGAATTTTACTATTAATGCGACCGTTTTTTATTTCGAACGAAAATTGATTTATTTTATTGGAATTCTTCAGTTTCAGTTTACATAGGGCTATATTTAAAATACTTGATAAGGAGTGCTCATAACACACCTCCCTTTTCCCATTTAAAAGGTATCAATTCCAATTGATACCTTTTTCATGACCCTAATATCTTGGGTAGATGAGTGGTATTGGATCTCAACTTTGTTATGGCTCTGACAATTGTTTTAACATACCATGAGCAAACTAAATAAATTCTTACTGATAATACCTATGGTAACATATGACCTTTACCTTATTCAATCATGCACCTAATATTACATACATGGTCAACAATATCCCTACTTATATAATTACTATTCTAACATACTAATTTTAACATGCAAATCTTTATATAATTCTCAATAAAGATCCCTTCAAGTCAGTGTCTTCTGAGACGGTGCTGGCTTCGAATTGGAACGCCACCCTGTAGATATGACCTGTCATCACCTGCTGTGATAGAGACTGTCTGTGGTCTGGCGAAATCAGGTTGAAATTCTCCAGCGACCTTATGTCTGCTCTTCGACTAGGGATGTTGTAAACAACATCTGTGAAACATTACTCTTCCTCAGTAGCTGAGTAAACGGCTTAAAGTGATTATCGACTCCTCCTGAGATGCAAAATGTCACCTGACATTTTTCAAAAGTTCCAGTGAAGTGGTAGTTCCAACGTTCTCCAGTGGTAAAGTGACGGTCCAACATTCTAATTAGTTGGATAATTCGTGCACCCTTGCACACTTGTGATGAGGCTTCCTGGGGGGTCCCTCAACTCGGCACTCTGACTATGGGCTTGAATATCCATTCATCCTTGGGTATTGTGAACTTAATTGGATTAACAGTTCAAACTCTCCATTGCAGTACGATGCTCAGTAAATAACTATAAGCTGATAATCATTAATTTGAACTCAGTTATAGTTCAAAAATCCATATTATATTATCCGTAATTGTTAACGATAATTTTAAAATGTTCTTTATTATCACCGATATTTTTCGCACATTTTTACTTTTAATTAATGTTATTTCACTTAGTCATTATCAAGGTAACACTTTTAATTACATGCTAAAATCTCTTCTCGGTAGAGAATTATAACCGTTTATATTAATACTTTATTAATGTCTATACAGTCCTTCCCAATTTTTAGGAAATACACACAATTTTCTCTTACTGTCTATGCTTTACTCAAAAGTCCGATTCTCATGTAGAATAACCGACACTAGATAACTTTTTGTCCCCTTCCATCATTTGACGATATTTCCAATGGTACGCGGTATGTTATGGTTCAGGTAGAAAGTCCCATCAATATTTATTTCGCAATAATTTACAGGATGTTTCAATTTCTTTGACTACACATTTCGATACGTGCTTATGTATACTTGGCAAGATTTCATGATTTCCAATTATTTATCTATACTGGCTTACTATACTATTTGATCTCAACTGTGTTTAAAAATATTGATAATATTATTACTTCATAAGTGCATTATTTTGGGCTTTTGAAAATTACTTATTCTGACTTTTTGCTTTGTAATGAATCCATGGAAACTCTTTTACTGTACCACGTGTTCTAGTCTGATAACTATGATTTATCTCTGGAATACTTTCTCCTTCATCTTCGGTTGGTTCAAGTTGATTTCTATCTTCTAGTGTTTTTAGGTTTTCTATGGGTCTTTTTCTTGATCTTTCTCATCGGTTTTTCCTTAATTTCTACTTGGATTTCTTCTTGCAATTGTTGCAAAATTATTCTTTCGTCCTGAAGTTCTATTCTTCTAAACTTTTTTTTCTTCCCATATTCTAACTATTCTCTCTATGTTCCCTACACTCAGTAAAAATATGTCTACTTATATTTCTGATTCTTAGTATTTTTATGAATTGGCGGAATTCTTCTCCCCTGTATACTATGTTCACTTTCATTCCTTTTGATATCTTTCAACAAATTATTCTCTTGAAAAAGTTTGATCGCTTTTCCGGGGCATACTACCGTATTGTTAAGAGTTGGATTACCACCCCTAGGTGGAAATAATCCTTCCTATATACAGGACGCTCTGGGTTTAACGTTACTCATCCTTTTATTTCCTAAAATAATTTCCTGCCTATTTTCTAGTTGCGGAGATTTTTCTTCTCTCTGATTAATTTTCAGTCGATTCATGTGTTCAATCTTCTGCAATTCCGATACTCCCTGTATATGGTTTGCTACCTTCCTGAATATTTTCATTATCAAAAACTTTCATACCGATCCGTATATCTTTTTCCATTTTCCGAACATAATATCCTCCATTCCCGCTGTGGTACTGCATTGGCAATTTTCCGTTCCATCTCTCTGTTTCTTTAGGCAAGAAATGTTCGTTCTTTGACGAATAAATTTCTACTTTTAGACTGTCACTTTCGAGTGGCGTACTATTCATGTTGGTCGTTCTCAGATCATGGGTTTTTCCCATTGTTCTGGTTGAAAAAGTGTCATTCTTGAATGATCTGGCTCTTTCACTACGACTATACTTTGAACTTTTCCGGCTGTCTCGCTTGACTATCCTTCCTAGTGTACAGGGCGTTCCGGTTTTTTCCATACCCTTGCTGATTTTCATGGATTTTTCAATATCCACCTTTGGCAATTTTCTATCTTCACGATTTTTCTCTAGTTTAATGAATGATGTCACAGTCAAATCATCAATCATATTTGGCTTGTTCAATCGATAACCTGTGTTATCTTCCTTCCTAGGCGATTTTCCATACTTTTCCGTTGAATCGGCTTCCTCGAAACCTAGTGTCTCAAACACTTTACTATCTTCGGACATTTCCATTTGATTCGAGCCGGCTGACTCATTTCATGGCGTGAAAATCCATTTTCGATTACTCGGCAATTCGTTTTGGGCGTGCACTCCCTCGAGAAATTTAGCTTTTCGTCAAAAGTTAATTCAATCCACTGTTTTATCATTTTGGTCATGTCTTCAAACCTTTTTCCCATTTCTTCCAAACTTTTTAGCCAATTACCATGTTCGTTTTCTAAATAAATACCGTTATTCTGTTCCTCACCTTCACCGTAGGTTAGTACATTCTTTTCTTGCTTCTTCCTATTCAAATTCCTGTTATATCCGGACATTTTTCCATACTTTCTCGGACTATTTCCATTCGCGTAACTATTTCCTGTTTGTCTTCTGTCAATTACTCTCCCAAAATTCTGATATCGGTTTCTATTTGATTGATTGATAAATCTACGTCCTTGTTCGTTCATTCTTCCCTGAGTTCGAAATCTATTTTCCATTGAATAGTTAGAAAACCTTTTTCTTGGTTTCTTTATTTTTCCAAATTTTCTAAATCTGTTTCCCTTAGCATAGTCGGAAAACCATGGTCCTGATTCACTTAATATCTCATTTCGAAAGCTATTTCTATTTGGGCATCTATATGAGATGTGACCAAATTCTTCGCAATGATAGCATACACAATTTTTCTTCTTACAATTTACTTCTTCATGACCCTTACGATTGCAATGTGTACACACTATTTTATTCGTATTGAAATTTCTAAAATTCATATTAGTTTGAGCTGTTAGTGTCTTAATTAATTCTTCTTTCTCTGCTAATTTGATGGCTTCTTTCAAACTGACAGGACTGGCAGATAAAACTTTTTTCCTTACAGGATCTATCAATCCAATACAAAATTGCACAAGCGTATCTTGTTCAAATTTTTGCTTTAATACATCATCAACCCTATTAATTCCTGTAAATTTTCGTAATTTCGCTGCGGATGCTCTCAATCTTATGGAAAAATTTCTAACTGATTCACTATTTTTCTGATAACAATTCAAAAATTCTTTTTCTTCTTCTCCAGGTAATTTCAATCTGCTAAACTGCTGCAATAATTCCTTTTTAAATTCTGGCCAATTTATTGTATTTTTTAATTTATCATCTGTATCTATAAATAATCTGGCGATTCCTGTCAATTTCAATCTAACTATGGAACTTATTTGACTGTCTGTCCATCTTGCTACAGCTGCCAAATACTCAATTTCACAAATAAAATCTTTGATATCTGTAGTACCATTAAAAGAAGGTAAATTATCCACACTGATAATAATGGTAGGTTCATAGTTAATCCTACCAGTCCACGGCACTGTTGTCGGAGTTTCCATGATTTAACAATTTTAATAAAAATCCCCATTGAATAAAAAAATTTTCGCTTTCCTTTCCGAATACTTTCTGAGATCAGCCCTGTATAAACGATATATATGTTTTGATTTTCCACTCGTCAAACTCTCTGTACTGATATTACTTTCTAAATGCTTTTCGTATTATTTTTTTCCAATTTTTCAATACTTTTCTGACCTTATTTGTTACCAAAAGTTTATCTTTTGCTGAATATTTTTACAATTTCATTCCTTTTAGCATTCCACAAACAATATTAAAAATTATTCTATATTTGCAATTATATTTTTCCAGATGAATTTCCAATATGACAACTTTAGTGCAAACTGCAGTGTATGCACACTTTTAACTAAACAAATTCTGATGATATTTTTACGAGAAAAACAATTTTTTACTATATCTTCATTCTTATTTGCATCGAGTAAATTTTGAGTTTGACATCTTTTGCGAAAATCAACATATAAACGTTATTTTCCTGTAAATGCACCCTCGACACCTGACACCATTGATATATGACGTACAGGGTGTGTCTTTTGAAAAACCCACACCTGTCCACCTTTTGTTATAACATACTGAGTGTTATCAGTCTATTGACCAATAACGGAACAATTTCCCAGAGCGGCTTGGGATCTTGTTTATCCCAGTATGTAATGAAGCGAGGGAACTTAATTTGACAGTACAAAGACCAATCTCAAATCGTTTCGAAATAATAATACAATTAGGACTTGTAATAATATATATATATGTATTTTCTAAAATATAAAAACAACTATAAAAATTAAAATAACTGTTCTTCAGTTATTTTAAACAATTGATAATAATTTTACTTTTGTTGAATCAATAATTTCTTCTACTATGAAATCAATAATGAAATATTTTCTTATTACACTATACATATATACCTTGCCAAATAAACAGTTTGATTTCTTACCCTCCACTGAAGTAATACACAATAGTTTAATTAAGACTTAATTATTCCGTTTTATTTCCGAATAATATTACGCGTTCACTTGTTGCAATATGATTATTTAGCTTCTTGATAAATATTAATTCCTTTCATTTAGTTATTACTGAGATGATTTCTGATGAATTACACTTTCACAATGATTCTGCATATGGTTGATTAATTTGCTACTTCAGATAAACTCTACGGAGTCTACGCTTATTTCGCGTAGGAAGATGAGACTTCATCTTCGCTAATTGAAATTAAACTTTACTTCTAGTCGCTTCATAATGAAGCCGAACTAGCTTTGTACTGACTGACTAGATCGACGACTGGATTCTGAATGAAGAGAAGAGAGAGAGTTCTATGGAGAATCTTATATATATAGTGTTGGTATTCAAACGATGCCGCCCTAGAACAATAAAATTATATTTAATGAGTCGGTGAGTACCCCGTTTGAGTTGACACGCCGCCATGATATATCACCAAGCCTATTATCGCTTCCAAAAGACCGCGGGTCATTCATCTGTCCCGGCGTACTATTAGTTATGAATGTCTGAAAATATGGTTGGAATTTCGATTGAGGTGCCGACACAAATGATAGAGGAAGTATCGACTTTATGAGTTGTCATATGAATTTTACTATTAATGCGACCGTTTTTTATTTCGAACGAAAATTGATTTATTTTATTGGAATTCTTCAGTTTCAGTTTACATAGGGCTATATTTAAAATACTTGATAAGGAGTGCTCATAACACTCAGTTAAAGAACATGTTTCTTTGTGAGTGGACGTGCTATTTGATTACGTTTCGGCACTATATTTTTACTGGCACATTACAGGTTTTTCGTTTTTCAACATCTGAAGATGGAAAAGGGATTAAATAGACTAGCATTGTATGAATTGGTTAAGGAGTCTGCTGAAAAATTAAATGACGGAGGTCAGAGTTCAGGAAAATAAGATTGAAAAAGTTAATCTTCCGAAGTCACTCAAAATAAGATCATTGTAGTGACTGAACTTTGGTGATATTAAATTAAAATATATATACAGGGTGTCCCAAACTCGATGGCTTATTAGACGTTTCTGGAGAACAGGACACAGGATTATTCTGAAAATTTGGTTTCTTGGGTAATTAGTTTTGTTATATCGATCTGAAATATTTTCCACGCTGCGGTGTTGCCGCTTATATTGAAAAGTAGCAACAACTTTGATATTTTAAATAGAACACCCTGTATATTATTGCATTTTTTGCTTTGCTATCGCTTTACGATCATTTTCGTGTGATACTTTCCTATACCTATCTCGAGCGGTTTTCGAGAAATTCATTGATTTCCTTATTTTTTGTGTAAAACATAGCTTCAATTAAATGTTTATTACTGCGGTATTTGGACTCGTACAAAGCTTAAATTTTGGTTAAAGTTAACTAATGTCCTGTGCATTAGTTATGTCTGAGGGAATTCATTCTCCATCATACAGGGTCGTTCAAAATTTGCGAGATACAAAAATGGTGAAAAGTATTTTTTTTTAATCAAACACCCTGTATAATATCGAATATCCTGAAAGACAATTGAAGTTCCTTCCACATGATGTATCATGATTATATACCTAAATAGTCTGGTTTCCGAAATAAAATCAAATTTCTATAAAAATCGGATTAATTTGCCATATTTCGTATTAAATGTCATGGAGTACGTCATTATGAAAATTCACAATAGTGCATGAATTATAAAACGTTTGCCGTTCAATACCAAAAATTTGATCAGAAAAGAATCAAAATGGAAGGCAATTTCATCAAAATTAATTTTGATGAAATTGTTTATCTTCATGGTCAATGTGATCAAATTATAGCGAGGACATGCAGAAAGTTATGTACTGTATTGAAGTGTATGAATGATAAGATGACGAACTGATTGTACAAAGAATGATTAATATTCAGGGTATTCCAAACTCGATGGCCTATTGGACGTTTCTGGAGATCTGAGATATAAATTTTGTATCCCACGATAAGAGATTGCGATCTTTCTCTTAAAAATATTTTCACGGTTGCAGTGTTGCCACATGTACTTGTTACTAATATCAACTTTCGAATTTCAAATGGAACACCCAGTATTTCATTTTTTTTGGATTCTACTGACAAATACAAATAACTTTTACTGAACATGTCGTATACCTATCTCTACCGTTTATTGAATATTGATTATTTTGTAATTGTTTTGCTACCAAAATGGGACCAACTTGAATTCAAATACCTCCTTATCAGTTACCCACACAGGACTCTAATTCAACTTTAATCGAGAAAATATTGAGTAATTTCAGTAACATCGAATTTGACCATATTTTATACAGGGTGTCTGAAAAACATATTCTTTTAGGTGATTAGGAAACGAGGCCATAAGTCATTTTATTTGAATGGGATACCCTGTATATTATGCCATATTCGCATGTCCTATACCTATCTCTCACCGTTTCTTAAATAGTAATCTGTTTATATTTGTTCTAGCGGAAATTAAATGAATCGACTATAGAAGCTGCCTGAAAAACATCTGTTGGCAATTTAGAAAAACGTTCAAAAATATTTTTTTTATTCTCCCCAATCTGATGAATTTTTGTCTAGTATGTCCCATATCTATTTCTAACTGTTCGCTGGATATTGGTGATAATAGAGTATTTGCCAAAACTAATATTGCATGAATCGAGAAAGATAGTGAGCTGAAATTCAGATTTGAACAAAGTATGCTAGGTTCGGTTTTCCTTCTCCATGTCGACAGTTTTATATTTCATACAGGAAAACCTTTAAAAAATCATGATTCACCTTAAGTAGTGTGCCGTAATCAGAAACGAGCGAAACAACTTTCAGTTTGACAAGCAGTGATTTTCTGGTGTTTCTGTCAAAATGGTTAATACATATTAAATGCAGATTATTTTAAATTTCTATAGAAACTTGCTTTTATTTCGGAAACCAGACTATTTAGGTATAGGAACATGATACATCATTTGAAAGGAACTTCAATTGTCTTCCAGAATATTCGATAATATACAAGGTGCTCCATTTAAAAAATGTATTTTCATAATTTTTGTATCTATCGGAAATATTTAAAATTTTGAACGACCCTGTATGATGGAGAACGAATTCTCTCAAACATAACTGATACACAGAACATTGGTAAACTACACTCAAAATGTCAGCTCTGTACGAGTCCAAATACCGCAGTAATAAACGTTTAATTGAGGCTATGTTTTGCACAAAAAATAAGAAAATCAATGAATTTCTCGAAAACCGCTTGAGATAGGTATAGGAAAGTATCATTCAAAAATGAACACAAAGCAATAGCAAAGCAAAAAATGTAATAATATACAGGGCATCTCATTAAAAAAATCAAAGTTGTTGCTACTTTTCAATATAAGCGGCAACGACGCAAGGCTCAAAATATTATAGATCGATAGAGCCGAACTAATTACCCAAAAAACCAAATTTTCAAAATTATCCTGTGTCCCGTTCTCCAGAAACGTCTAATAGGCCATCGAGTGTGGGACACCCTATATATATATATATATATATATATATATATATATATATATATATATACAGGGTGCAATCTACCCTCTTGCACACCCGTGAATGATGACTGTATAATGCCACTTCATAACAAATAACAGTGGTTGAAAATTGGAAAAAAAAGTTTGAAAAAATTTAAAAAAAATGTTTTTTGGAAAATTATTCCAAATTTTGTAGAACGCGAAATAGCAAAGTTTTGTTGAGAAAAATTTTTATCATATTTTTTTTCTGGCTTATTAATGACCTTTCGAAAAAATTTCAAAGCGAAAATCTATTTCTTTTTTGATGGACTATAAATTCTTAGCGGATATGCAAGAGGGTATATACATTATATATATATATATATATATATATATATATAGAGATATTTTTTAGGAGTATTTACCATAACAAAGTAATTCAAGAGTTTTATTTTAAAAACACATGAATACTTTTGTTGGCCAGGGTTTTGCCACAAATACTCCACTGTGATCACAGTCGTGATGCCACACATTTTGCTGTATTTAGGGATTTTGTGTCTCGTATCTAATCTCTATAACATTTTCGCGGGGGGTGGGGGTCTGGACTCCCTCCCCCCCTGGGACTGACTTTTTTCGTCGGTCTTCTGCCACGATGTTGGTGGAGTTATGACTAATTTGAGAAGACATCAAACGAGTCTCTCACTGATAAGGTGCAGGTAGCAAATGACATTTTCGCAGCAGAAAATAATCAACAAAATAACCCCACTAGTATTAATGTTCCTCCAACGACAAAATTAATTATTGTCAAACAAATAAAATTATTAGTGTATCAGCAAAATTATCCCACTAGTTCCCATGTTCTTCCAGTATTCAATACTTGTACTAATTGTCGAATAACTGTAAATATAACAAACAATTGATTTTGAAATGTAATCAATAATGTGTTAAAATTCTAAAAAATTAAATTGTTCTCGAAAAAACTTGTTATAAAGTTTTTATTTAGTTTCACTTGTTAGTTAGTTCGTTCGTTTGTTAGCTTGGGTCAAATCTTGCAAGTGAATTTTGACCGACTTTTAGTCGTCCGATCGATTTGAAATTTGGCGGGTGTTCATAATTCCGGTAACAATGCATTATAAAACATTTGTTAGAGAAAAAATCAGAATGGTGGCTCCAAGATGGCGGACGATATTTGTAATTATGGTCCGATTTGATTCAAAATTGGTATGTGGGGGTTGTTCGAGGTCGGAGATTTTGTCAAAATTCATAAATTGAAGGTGGCGGCCCCAAGATGGAGGACGAGTTTTGTGATTATGGTCCAATTCGATTCAAAACTGGTATGCAGGGGTTTTTGGGGTCGGAAATTATGAGATTTATGTCAAACTTTCTAAATTCAAGATGGCGGGCCTAAGATGGCGAAAGAATTTTGTGATTATGGTCCAATTCGATTCAAAATGGATGGGGGTTTTGGGGGAATTTGGATTTTGTCAAATTTTAAATTCAGATGGCGGCCAAGATGGGAGATTTTTGATTATGGTCAATTCATTCAAAATGGATGGGGGTTTTGGGAATTTGGATTTTGTCAAAATTCAAAATGGCGACCTCAGGATGGCGGACGAGTTTTGTGATTATTCAAAATTGGTGTGTGGAGTTTTTGGGGCGGAGATCATGATTTCTTTCAGACCAAAACATACAGGAAGAGACCTTGTAATAACGATGCTCTATTAGAAATGAACAGATTGAGGCGAACTAACTAAAAAGCAAAGAATAAAATAACTAATAAAAAGTTTTATTCAAGCCGTGTACTAAAATGTATAAAATGAGTTTAAGTCATCGCTGACAATGATTTAATTATTTTTGTTGAATTAGTTGGTTTCAAAAAGCTTGTCGCGCAAACTGTAATAAAATTGATACTTAGACAAGTTGTTACTTACCAACCAATCATTGTCCAATGGAATCAATTGGTTCCTACTTTTTTATATACTTGAAATTCCTAAAAATTGAATTGTGTTTTTACAAGCTTTTATTCAGTTTCACTTCTTAGTACTTTTATGAATACTTTGTAAAAATTAAATTCTTTGAAAAGTTCTTACTTACCAACCAATCACTGCCCAATCAAATTATTTGGTACCTACTTTTATGAACACTTCGCGCGACAAGTTTTTTGAAGCCAAATAATTCAACAAAAAAATAATTTAATCATTGT
The DNA here is from genome assembly GCA_018342105.1 of Gonioctena quinquepunctata. Lineage (NCBI taxonomy): Eukaryota > Metazoa > Arthropoda > Insecta > Coleoptera > Chrysomelidae > Gonioctena > Gonioctena quinquepunctata. Next base: position 12,654 of record JAFIRS010002111.1, on the reverse strand, counting down.
CAGCGATGACTTAAACTTTTTTTATAAGTTTTAGTACACGGCATAATTGAAAGCTTGCCTTCAAAAAGTTTTATTTATTAGTTATTTTATTTAGTTTACAAATAACTGTAAGGAAATAATATTTCCTTACAGTACAAAAATAAATATTATCAGTTATTTTTCGTTGCCTGGCAACCACTGAATGCAAGGAAATATTGACATTTTTCTCAAAAATGTTATAAAAAATGTCGATATTTCTGATTGATTTTCGGAAAAAGAATTTTCAATCCTGTATTGTGAAAAAAATCAGTAAAACTACATGATAGAAAATGTTTTCTTTCATTTTCTCCTAATCTAAATGTTTCGAATATATTCAACATTTTTTTTTAGTTACATTCAACGGAACTTTAAAAGAATTTCGTTGGGACAGATCAGCTTCTAGATAATCGAACTAACGTTTTGCGAGGCCACCGCAGTGCTCTGACTGGGCCAGAAAAAAGATTATGAATGAAAACTCGAAGTGGAAATATAATTCAGTTACGCCCGAGCTCCTCGAACAAATTGCTGTAATTGGTCGAGAAAGACAAAAACTAATCGAATCATTTATACTGTTAGGTGCGAAATTAGAATAATAAATGGGGCGAGAGCCATCAGACCAACCAAGAAAGATTGACGACCCGTTTCTTTTGAGAAAACGAGAAACTTTTGAGATGTTGGCCAGGGACGTAGAACAGAGAAGGCGTTTGGGGGGGATGAAAATAAAGGATTGGGAGTCATCAGAACGTGATATTTGTTAGTTGAAAGTTTGTAAGGATAGTCACTGAATAGGTGGACGATTCATCTGGATATTCAATTTAATTTGCAAGGGTATTTTGAAGCTCCTGTCTCACTGGTTCATATTGTGTGAATTGAATTTGAACAACTTTCAAGATATGCCAATTTTGAATTCTCACTAAAATCAGTAAATTTATGAATTCTTATCACTCTACGCTTATTTAAAAATCTAGAAACAAAGCATTTTTCAATGCAATTGAAAATGATTCGCCCATAAAAGTCCAGAAAATGGTGTGATCACATAGGTACCCAACAGTATTGCTACTTCACGGATAATTAGATCTGAGCGCACTATTTTGCTACTGTAGCAATCTCCAATTTGCTTTCATTTCAATGATCGCTTTATTTGAAAAACTGTCCCACCTTGCGGTCAACAGTTTGCGATTTCAAAGCTGCTTTCTATTTTTTATTGACTTGGAAAAAAAATACCAGCGTAAAATTTTCAATCTATGTGTTATTATTTAATAATATGAATATTACGTACATACAATATTAATAAATCATATGGGTCGCTCTCACCAGTGTGATAATGTCGAGAGACCATTTCGACACATAACAATCAATTATAGAATGTCTCTATATCTATTTCACCAATTGTTCTCCAGAACGAGGCTCGGCTGCGGCTTCACAAATACGCAGTCTTTTTTGAATACCTTTTCTCTAGATAACAACTAGACTTGAGGTTTCCCAAATTATTTCTCAATATTATCATCTTTCAGAATATTTCTTTCAATCTGAACCAGACATTATGCTTTTCCGATTCTTTTCCTTCACCATCTCCTTAAATAAGACAGGAAAAGTTACTTCAACACTCATATTAATTGAAGAACAAATCATTACCAAAATTCAGTAAAAAAATCTCATAAAAGTCAAATCTAGTTCAAACTACAATCAGCTAGCCGAAAGAACCCACTTTAAAACAATAATCTAAGCCAACCATTCTTTAATAAATGAGCCCATATACTCCGTTGTGCCGAAGTAGTTTTTCACGCGCTGTGAAATATTTGTCTTTCCCAGAAATTGTCACGACTCTACTTCCAAATAATCCTATGAAATTTGACCCTGTGGTCACCTACATACAGTATCGAAAAGTATTAATCTTGGGTATGGTGGTTTCATGAGAGCGTAAAGAATAGCTTGCTATATGTTGAGAGAGCATTACAATTTCTCCTCGACTCGCTCGAGGAAGGGATATCGACGTCACGACACAGAGATAGGAAGGTCAGGGCGGTCAGGCCGGTCAGTATCATACCAGCAGCAGTCGGAAGAATGTGTGCCCTGAAATGAAGAAGAATTATTGACGATAATTTCACATCAGATAATTTGAACAAATTAAACTGAATCATTGAATCAATATTTTTCGACTGACCTCTTGTACTTTATTGTGGCTAGAAGAAGCTGAACTTTTGAATAATTTGTACACCCTCGTAATATAATGGAAGCTTTGCACTAAGGTTATTCCATGAATTACTGGAAGCGTCGCAACTCTCCAAGTCTGTAAAAATTTTTTTTTCCATAACCGACTTCATTTTCCAGTCCTCAAGTGACTCTTGGGAATTTTCATGTTACTTTCGTATAACATCGCTATCTACCCTCGACACTCGCCACAGTTTCCGTTATTCAATATAATCTAAACTCTAGCTCCCGAAAACTGTGCAAAGTGCAGTTTAGGTGTTCTAGACATTTCCATACTCAGAAAAAAAACGCTAACGAGGCCACACACGAAGTAATGAAAAGATCCTTGTCAAGTATTCCTAGATTATTTATTTATTTATTTATTTATTTATTTGGTACACCATTCAACAGCCGAAGCCAATTACAGAATGGGAAATATACATTCAGGAAATGTTAAACAGAGTTAAACCTAAAGTACAGACATATACAGAGATAATCCTAATGTACATGAAATAAGACAATTTATTCCATAAAAGTAAATAATAAGAGCGATGATGTGTATGAACTGAAAAAACTCAGTGAGAAAAAGTTCATACACATCACAACAAATATGAAACTATATTATATGTTCAGTAAGAATCATTATGATTTGCAAGATAGCTATTTTGATGTCAGTTGGCTTGCAGTTGAAAATATCTACGTTATTCTGGATTGACAAGTAATCAAAGCATATTTTGTACATGGGAGAGCGTGTAAGTACATCTGTTTGAGGAAAGGGAGGTAAAATGTATTACTATTACGTACAGGTAGCCTGGGAACATGCAACTTTATATGTGAAAGTAAGTATGGGCAATTAATTATACAGAAAATAACCTTGTGCAAAAATAATATACCTAGGTATTTACGACGATTGTCTAGAGAGTGAACCTGGGAAACTCAAAAGTAGCACTTCATGCGGAATACCTTGGTTTGGATAGAATCCATCACACTTAAAACTAATGTACTTCAAGAATCTTCTTGAATATTCTCAAAATTTATGACGTGTATGTTGTAACAAGGATTCCACACGACACAGCAATACTCAAACCTTGATCTCACAAGCGCATTGGAAAGGAGTAAGTAAGTGTTGATATCAGAAAACCATTTGGAGTTTCTTAGATGAAACCGGGGATTTTGAAGCCATTTGAAACAATTGTATTTACGTGATGAGTGAATGTGAATTTTTCGTCAAAGATGACCCCAGATCTTTGAATTCTGCCAATTTTGCAAGATGTTTCCATTTATTGTATAAGGATATTCGGAGGGTGATTTTTGCGATTAAAGGAGACAAAATTGCATTTTGTATGTTGAGAGAAAGTGAGTTCGCTTCACACCATAAATCCAATTTTGGATATATTTTGTAGGTATCTGCAGTCGTTTACATTGGAAATCTGACGAAACAATTTACAATCATCTGCATATAGTAGAATTTCAGAGTCTAACTCAGGGCAAATGTCATTTATGAAAATAATGAATAGCAAGGACCTAATACAGATCCCTGAGGAACACTAGAGGTGGCTATAATTTCGACAGATTGAAAACCGCGGTATTGAACTCTTGAACGTCTTTCGGTTAGATAAGACTCCAAAAGAGTGTAAGGTTGTCAGTCAAACCAACGAACTCAGTTTTTGAGAAGTACACCATTATACATCCGTCCGACTATTTAACTGGCGCTCAATTCCAATTCCAATATATTTATTCAACAGAAATGAGTACACGGCAACTAAGCCTAATATATACAACTATTCTATAATTACAAATTGTAGGTTTCATCCTCTGGGGTGGAGGAGAACGGAAAATTGTTGCATGGGAAGTATGGGGGGAATCCGATCTGTCCTCATAAAAGACATTCTTTCATAATTTTCCCTCATAGAACTAAAATTCAATTAACAAAACCATAACCTACCCTTGACCAAACTACTGTGGAAAACACCATAGAGGGTGTTACACTACCATTGTATTGATACGTCATTCTGCTGAGACAGAAGTGTGAAAAATGAAAATATCATCAGAAATTTAAAAATCGCTTGTAGATATATAAATATACAAAAATAATCCATCTGTAATGAAATGAATAGTAAGTGAGTCATAACTACTCAGATGGGCAAGTTGTCTGATTATGCTGAATTTCTACTATGTGTCTTAATTCTGGAAACGCTTTCAAATAAAGCTTTTGTCTTTGAGAATGAAGGTAATTCATTCTACTGAATTGAGGAAGGTTTTGTGTAGAACATTCTCTATTTGAGCACTTGACATATTTTGGCATTTCCTAGATTTCGATATATCATATCTTATAAATGCTGGAATAAGTATCCAAATCATTAGTCCACACATAACATAAAAAGTAATCCACAAGAACTCGAAAACCCTATCCACAGTATATTCCAAATTGACTCCTGATATCTCCCCAAAAAAAAAAAAAAATCACATATAATATACCAAATTCCACGTAACCACCTCTAATGCAATAAATTATAAATTGGCCAAACTTTTCCAAGATCTTGAAACCGTGTAAAAGCCCATGAATACTCAGAAACTGTTTCAACAGAATTCAACAACCAAAAAAAACACAAATCACGACATACATTAAACCAGATAAAAATTCTACCACGGAGTACAACACTAAATGAAAATTATAAAAAAAAATTAAAGACAAGCTTTATTTATACAAATACACTAAAGAAGAAAAAAATATTTTCATTGTTTGATCTAGGTTATTCTTGAATAACAGATTCAAAATCTTGCCGCGCAAGATTACCTATCTTGTATCCGCGGCAAGTTTTGAATCTGTTACTCACAGAATAACCTAGATCAACGTTTTTTGACATGTTTTTTTGAGTAACCTTCCCTAGTCTGAAAATGAAAATATAATCAGGAAAATCTATACAGGTGTAGAAAGGGCAAAACTAATTAGTTCAACCCTGAAGTTACTGCGTTCATCAAATTATATTTGCTATAGAAAAATGATTCATTTTGTAAGGAACTTGTCGTTTCCTGAATTTGTCTATAGAAAAATAGTAAACATTCAAAAGATACTTCTCTATATAGTTTTCGATTGACGTTTCGGGGGCTATATCTGCCCTCGTTCTCAAAATCTTCTAAATCTTCTTTAATTGTTTGAATAATTTGGATTTCTCTTGCAGTCTTTTTTGGGTTTCTCAAATGATGGATGTCAATTGAGATCTGCCAAAAATTTGAGGAAGTGAGTGTGAGTGAACAATTTGGATTTTTCTTGCAGATTCTTTTCGCTTTTTAAATGACAGATTTCAATTGACATCCGTCCTATAATTTAGATTTTACATTTCTAATAAACTCATTCTCGGAAGTTAACTAACTTTCGAGGGTTGAGATGAAAGATGACAGCGAAAACACAATTAGTTGACAAGATTCAGAAATGTTGTTTTCCACAGCTTACTGTTGAAAAATTATCTGAACTGCAAAGAAACCAGAACTACAGGTGATTCCTGAATGTATACAATTGTTACTGCAAAGAAATACAAAAAGATATGTAATTTTTTTCCTTGATGAATGTTCTAGAGAAGGTAGTGCCCATAGGTTTCATTTGAAAAAATACAATTTATGATCTAAATGTGATTTACTGAATTGATTCATCAATAAATGAGAAAAAAAAATTTTCACAAAATTGTCTAACGTCATTTGCGACTCATTGTGAATAGTTTGACAAATCTCATTTATCCAGAGGTAAAAAAAAACAATTTTAATTTCAATTGTTCCAAAAGATTACATTTGACATAGGGTTTGAACCATTTTGACCTTTGAATCGAATATATAAAAAAATAAGGGTTTCTTTGAAAAAAAAAGGTTACTGGCATTTTCAGAAAACGAAGTTCCCCCAATTGGATTGGGATTGGTGATCAAATCAAATGGTTGCTTATATGACTGTACCAAATTTCAGAAGAACCGTTCACGAATGCAGAAGTTACAGGGGGGCCATACCCCTTTGTCCCCGGTATATATCAAAAGGGGTCCGAAAAGCCCTATCTTCCCCCTTTATTGGAGTAAATTTTAAATTTTGGGGGGTTAATAAGGGAAACATACCCTTCTAGGTGACATCACTGCGCGCCGGGGGGGTGGAAAAACATTTTGGGAAAAAAAATATAAGGGGAACATGGCTCAAAATTTTTACGGATTGGATCAGTACATCAACTTTATAACAATCCATATTTTTGCTGAAATTTTTTCTTCTATCTAATAATCCGAATTTGTCCCCCCTTCGGGGGAAACACTTTTAATATTTCCCTAATTTCAGAGTAGAATTCTGTAATTTTTAAGATCGTTAGATATCCAGAATGAGTCTAAATCTCCGCTGGGTTAACCTGGAGTGTGTTCCCTGCGCGCCGGGGGCGGATAAAACGTTTTTTGGAAAAATAAATTGGGGGGCAAGATAGGCTCAAAATTTTGGGATTCTGATAAAGACATCAACCCCCCCCTCTTCCTCATTTTCCCAAAAACCTTTTCCCCCGAGTTGTAAAGAAAGAGCGTTGCACATATGTAACGACATAGTCCCCAGATGTCAATTAAACCATCAGAGAAAACCTTCAGGGGAATGGATACCACAAGAAACTCCTAGGAAGTTAAAACGACCCCGAGACCAAGAGCAACAACAAAACAATGATCTCCCTTTCCCCACAAAAGGGTGTCCCCGAGAAGATCGAAGGATCGGAAACGTTCAACATCAAGAGCTGCTTTCAATCCGGCAATACTTTACATAGTTTCTTTACCAAGACCAGACCTGAAAACAAAAAGGGAAAACCCAAAATGAGTTCCAGGGAATATAGAGATCCCTACTTTGGGAGAAAAAAAGGGGTGTGATGGGTGAATTGATGACCAAGCACTCAACGCGGAGAAACGTAAAAACGGGTTGCTGGCCTTGCCGGGACTAGGCCCCATCGAATTCTTTTGGGACGACGTATTCCACAAAAAAAAGGTTGGGTTAAAATGAAAGTTCAGGGGGACGCCCATCGAAGCCAAAACCCTTTGGTCCCAACTGAAAGCGAAACCACTAATTGCCCTTTCTGGCGGACTGCAGAGGCGCAAAACTTTCCCCCCACCACATCACGCGAAATATACGCACAGGGCCGAATTACGCATTATTGAAACGACGCTTAAAACAATTTTCACCTAGTTTTGTCGTATTCACCGGGAGACGATTCGAAAAGCATTCAAATGCCGTGAGCCTTTAAAACATTGGACGAAACCGAAACAGGTAATAAATTTTTGGGCCTATCTTCCCCCAAATGTTTTTTTTTGAAAAAAATCCCATCCATCCCCCCTGGCGCGCAGGGGGTTTCACCAGGTTAAATTCAGAAGAGTTTTGGGACCATCCTCGGTATATCTAACGATCGTGAAAATTTCAGAATTCTACCCAATAATTTGGAAGATACGGGTTCCAGAGAATGAGACAAATTCGAAATTTTCAGAACGGGAAATTTTTTTCGCGAAAATATGGTTGTTACTGAAGTTGATCCCCTGATCACGAATCCGTAAAATTTTGGTTTTCCCCCCTAATATTACCACAAATAACGGTTTCTCCATTGCCCGTGGCGCCAGTGTGGTAATTCATTCAACGCCAGCAGATATTTAGACTCACCCCGGTATATCAAACCCTCGTGAAATTTACGAATTTCCCAATAATTCGGAATATACGGGGTTTTTCCATGAAAGTGAAAACCACTGTATTTTGGAAAGGGAAAAGGAAAAGGGGAAGAGGGAACGGGATAACGGGACGGGACAACGGGACAAGGGTGGATTACGGATAAGGGGGAGATAACAAGATGGAACAACGCAAAAAAAAAATATAGGAAAAATACAAATTCCACGGGAGAACCCCAAGTATCAGTTAGTTATATATTTTCATATTGACCCGATGAGATGATAATCCCGGGAATGATACAAAAAAAAATGTAAAACCCAGATGGATTCATAAGTCCATCTTCTGGTGATTATGAAGTAAACAATTGGGGGCCAAAAAAACATCCGTTATATTTTTTTACATAAAAAAAAAAAAGGGGTTTTTTCAAAGGAAGAAGGTCCTCACTACCGGCGAAAAATTTGGGGAAAAATTTTGAAAAACTGTAATTGGGGAAAAAATTTTCCCCCCATTGGGGTCCAGTCCAAAAAATCATGAACGGCGATAATGCGCGATGAGAATGGGATCCACCGAGGGAAAAAACCTCTTAATCTGCTCTCTGGGGAAAAGCAAACTTAGAGATCTAAACCCCCTACACAAATGGGTGATGAAGATCATCTCTCCCCTAAGAAAACAATAAATGTTAAAATGGGAGGAACATACCCCCAAATGTCGACCCTTGGGAAAAGGAGAAAATAAAGAATCTTCTTCTCACCTCCCCCCCTGAAGGTACACCAAAACAATTGAAATACTGCAAATAGTGTTCAGTCGACAGGGGAAAATGGTCGCCAAAACAGAGGCTACAGTAGCAATTTTTCTTCCTGAAAGGGGTTGAGCCAATAACTCTGAGTTTGGGGCGGCACGGAGGGTTTGCGTTAACGGCCCTCTTGGAAAACTCGTTTTTTATATATCTCCCAAACGGTTTGTCGGATGCGAAAAAAAACAGGATATCTTTTTTTTTGGTAATTGAATGTTCTTCCATGATTTTCCCAAAAAAAATGTAAAATTGATAATCGTGCAATTTTCGAGTCAAAGTTGGGAAAGATCTATTTCGGAATAACCAATTGATTCTTAAAAAAAAGTTGTATTGAAAGTTTTGATCGAAAATTGTATACAAAATTTTTTTTTGATTCATCCCTATCAGAATACCCAGAGATAAAAACTAAAATTCTCAGTGATGCCATATTGTAGCAGCTGTGGGCTTTACAAACGCTTGGGGCCATTTGCTGACATCATTCTACTTTGACCTTGGTGTTAAAAGTCATTTCCGTACGTTTAAAAAACCAAAATCAGCAACGAAGACGCATGAAAATTCACCCCCAAGATGGGACCTCCCAACTTATCATCAAGTTTCATGGCTTGAATGAGCCCCGACCCCGAAGAATGCTTTGGAAACAACACAGGGTCAAAACCAATTTTCCCAACACCATCCATACCGTTTAATGAAACTGCAATGTTTATTTAATGTAAAACAATGGAAAATGCAGGGTTCATGTGGTTTGTGGACCGAAATGATCCATTATATGGTATAGTCCGGCTTCGCCGCGGGATTTTTTATTTTCCTGGTTTTCCAAAAAAAAGGATTTCCAAAAAACTTTCGTCCCCTTTTCCACCCCTTGGAGTTAAACCAAAATCCTCCATAATTTCACCCAAGTCACGTTTGCCCCAGTAATTTCCGGGCGTTCTTGTCAGTCAGTCAGTTTTCTTTTTTTATTTTAAACGCAATGGCCAAACGTGGAAAAAAGTACCACGACAATATTGATGATGATGATATCAGACTGACGACATCTTTTAAAAAGAAACAAAAGAAATTTAATGAGTTAGGAAAAAAATTGGGCTGTGTAGAGGATTAGATGGAATATTAGAGCCCGGCCCCTCAACAATAAGAAGAATGAAAATGTGAATTATAATTTTTTAAACTATTAGAATGTACATTTAAAAGGGTGGGGGGAACCCCCTACGACAGGGCCCCAAACCAAACCATTAATTTTTTGGGGAAACTCGTTTTTTATGTATTTGAAACCAAAGGAAATTATTTTGGGGAAAAAGGGTGTCAAAAGGAGGTGACATTAAAGTTTTTTTTTTTGAATGGAACACCCTGTACGTGGAACTTTGAATATTTTAGGAAAAAAAATATGGGTTTCAAAAATTATGTACTAACTATAAGCTATTATTTTTTTTTAGAGAATGGGTACAATTGGAAAATGAATAACTCGAAAATTATAGAAATCATCCCTTTAATTTGAAAGCATAAAAAAGGGTTTTGGGTATTGATTTCGATAAAAACCCTTTCTCAATATTATACAGAATGTTCAAAAACTTTTCACTTTTTTTTTTGGAAAAGATAACTTTGTTATTTCAAAAAGAACACCCTGTATTTTTTTTTGGTCTGAACAATATAAAAAAATTATTTTTTTATTTCATATTGGGGTTCCCCATACCTAACCTAAATAGTTTTTCAGATATGGGCTTTTTTTAAATGTAGTTCTTATTTCAATGCATTCTTTGTCGGATAGCTTTGAAACGACATTTATTCAACTTGTTGAAAAAATTCTTTTGACGTTATTGTGTTTCACGTTATTCAAAACATTCACTGAATTATTAGCGTAAAATGAAAACTTATCCCCTTCAAGGCGGGGTAGATATGATTTTAGCAATTGGGAGTGTTGAGGAATTCCTTTTTGGGGCGAGGGACCCCAAAAAAATCCCGACCGGAATCATCCCAAAAAAGGGTTTTAAAAGATTTACATCAATTTCGTTACTGGGAAATGAGAGAAAAGGCAAAAAACCAAACCTATATTGAAAAGGGGAAAAAAAATTTCCCATTATGGGATCAATCATAGAAAACTCTCATCCCAGTCAACGTAAGATCGAAAAAAAAATGGATACGGAGCATTTCTGGGGGAATGAAAAAAAAAACAAATTTTACCCCCACCGTAGTCAGATGCATCAGGAATTATGAAATAGACTTCCCTCGACGAATCGAGTTTTTCTATGGGGTTTTGGGCAAGTTTAGTGAGGTTGAACTTTTTGATTCCATTTTATTTTCGGTGAATCACTTTTTTTAACAATGGTTAGTGAACAGACACAATCCTCATTTTTTTCCCCACTCTGGGCCACCAGAATAATGGTTTTAACGTGTGGGAGGAATTATAGATAACAAGAAAGGACCATACCTTTTTTTGGAAACTTGAATGGTCAAAATTTTTTTTTTAAATTTTACGAAAGATCCCTGAGCTCCCGAGAATGTGCCGCCAAAATCAGACAACGGATATGGGTTTCTTGATTTTATCTCCGGCCCTTTCAAACAGTGTCAGCCAGTTTTGAATATGTGCTTTCCGAATAAATGGATTGGTAGGAGGACCAAAAATTCCCCCAGATCACCAGATTTATAGCCTCGATTTTTTTTTCCCATGGGGGTACTTGAAGAATGATTTACACCCTCAACCAAAATTTTGGGTAAATGAAGGAGAGAATAAGGGCTGTTTTTTCGAAATGACGCCTCGTTATTAAATGTTAAGAATTTGTCATAGAGATAGTGGCCTTTTTATTCAACAGGATGGTCGTCATTCGAGCACCTACTTTGAATTAAATACATTTTTGCATATTTTGTTGTTGTTCCAGTTGAATAAAAAACAAAATTGTAAACGTTTAATGAACTACTGTCAGAATATGAATGTAAATGTAACATCATTTCAGTGAAAGAAATATTTTCGATGAAGTGAAGTATAACAACTGTCAATGATAATTCTGAGCAAATCAAAAAAATGTCGTTTCAAACTATTTGATTCAAAGAATGCATTGAAATAAGAACTACTATTTAAAAAAATATCTGAAAACTATTTAGGTTTGGTAGGGAAACCCCCAAAATGAAATGAAAGATAATTGAATATTATATTGTTTAACAAAAAAAAAAGAGTTTTGTATTTGAAATAACAAAGTTATCTTTTTTTCCCAAAATGCTTGGTCGGGAAATTGAAGGGGTGATTTCTTAAAATTTCGATGTTATTTGTTTCCAATTGAACCTAGCATTTTCATAAAAAAAAAACAATAACACGAGAACGGTTATAGTTAGGTACATAGTATCTCATGTCAAATCATATTATTTCGTTCTGACCTGATCAAAAGTGTTTCCAAATACAGGGTGTTACATTCAAAAAAAACAACTTTGATATGTCACACTTTTGAGCCACCCCGTATATCCCCAAAAAAATTTTTTGCGCCTTTTAACAGTTCATATGATGAAATGGAGAAATTCCCGAAAAAAAAATGGTTTGGTTTACAGGGGGCCCCACCCTTATAAATAAATTAAAATAAAATTATCGTTTTTAAAAAATATTCAAATAAAGATAACAAAAAACTTATTTTATAAAAAAAAAAAATTTCATGTTTTTTTCAAATCTTTTCTAGCCTTCCATGGGGTTTGAACCCCCCCCCGTCGTTCTCCATTCAACCCCTCAAATTTCTCTGTAAAAACCCGTTTTCCGAACCACCCTGAAAATTATCCTCCATCCCTTTTCACCTTTGCCTATTTTAACCCTCTTTTCCCCCCCTTTATCGGGCCCCAATTTTTTATTTCTGCCAAATCATTTTACAAAAAAATTCCTCCAGAAATAATCTCTTCCCTCTTTCCTTTCCACTGTTCTTGTTCCTTTCCTCAGTCCCCCTTGTGTAAAGATTTTTTTTTTACCATCTACTTGCGAAAAATGTTGTAAATAGAAAAAAAAAAAGTGACAAAATTTGAACAATTTTCCCCT